>BPLQ01015526.1:1426287-1442054 GCA_021605075.1 Caerostris darwini
AAAAAAAAATTAGTAGTATGAAAACTACTAAATATTTAAACTATAAACATCTCAATTAAACTCTAAAAGTCACAATTTAACTGAATTAAAATTTATATACATGAAATTTTTAATAAATAATTTCATGTTTAATCACAAAAGTGAAATTATTGATTAAAAAGACATGCAGCATTTTTAGAATTAAGAAAAAAAATGCCAAGTATTCATATATAAACCTTAACGTATAAAACTAAATTATTCTTAGTATAAAGTGACATTTAACCGAGTTAAAAAATATATTTTAAAGAAGGCTGTCAAATGAAATTACATTTAGTAATAGAATTGAAGAACTTGCATGCAATTTTGAATTTAATAAAATCTGTTAGCTGACAAAGAATTTCGCTAAAAGCTTTTAATATTTCTCTCAAAAATTGAATTGTTCGTTGAAAGTTCTTGATGAAATTTTGAAGGTCGACCCTATCTGTTTGAAAAAGTATTAATCGAATTTAAAAATGATAGCTTTTTATAATCGAATTGCAAAATTCATAAGAGGCAATGTCTTATTGTTTTTGACGGAATAATTGTAAAAGTGAATTCGCTGACTTTTTAATAATTTTGAGATACACAGATTTACTTTATAAAGATTTATTTTAGTTTCAGTTCTTGATTAATTTTGGATTGTAAATTCAGAATCAAAAACTTTTACATTGTGTAAATAACTTTTTATACGAATTTCGAAAATAAAATTTATACAACGTCAGAGAGATAAAAGAATTTAAGTTTTTTTTCTTCAAACTTTGTAAAATCAAAGTAAAAGGATTAAATTGACTAATAATTTTCTAGAATAAATTTAAGAAACGAAATTTAAATTACAAATTTATTCCTAAGTAAGATGTAATATAATGAAAAGTATTATATTTAAAATTGGATAAGCACTGAAAACAAAGTATTTTAGATTTAGAAATATTTAAATGAATTTAGAATGAATTTTATCTTATTTATAACTTTTTAAATGATTGTGCATAACCATAAACTTTAAAGACAGACATTTAAAACAAAAGTATAAAAAAATTTAAAGAAATAAAATTATTTTATAAAATATTATTTCATATTTATTGTCTTATATTATTATTTTATAGTTATTTTTAAAAAGTTATAAATAATTTAAATAAATACCATTATTTTCCCTTTATTTTTATCTCTGAATTTAATTTTCTATTTTTAAACTAGTTGAAAACTAAACCTAAGCTATTTTTAATTATTTTGTTAAATTATTTTAATGTAGAAAATTAAGGAAAAAAAGAGAATTAGAAAGAATTAGAAAGTAAGAAAGAAATATATTTTATCTAGATACAGTAAGAACAGCTTATTAAGAGATACGTTACTTGTATTGACTCTTTATAGTAAATTAGTATATATTTTTTTTAGAAATACAAGTTTTTAAATTTTCTATACTTATTTTTCTATACTAATTTTCTATTTTAATTTTTTAAAATTTTTATATTTTTTTTATGTTTATATTTATTTTTTTAAATTTTAATACTTATTTTATACTTATATTTAATTTTTTTAATTTTTTATATTTATTTTTTAACTTGTTATATTTGTAATAATTTTTTAATATTTTATACTTATATATGATTTTTCATGTTTGTTATATATTAATTTTTTAATTTTTATAATTATTTTTAAACTTTTTAAATTTTTTATTCTTAATTACTGTAAGTTTAATAACCGAATGGATTTTTTTTTATAAATAAATGTTAGCTCAAGCAATCATGTAACAGAAAAACAATTCATTATATTAAGAAATGTATTCGTTTTTAACTCTAGACAAATTATTTATTTTTATCTTCAGTATATTGTTCGAATTTATGTTTGGTATTAAATACTGTCTCGAGTACTTTTCGATCATTTCTTATCAAGCAGGAAAATGAGTGTAAATTACATTAACAATTGAAGTATCTTACAGCATCAGATCACGTGATTCGCGCATGCGTGTCAGATTCCATTTTTTAAACTAAAAGGCATAAAATAAATATACATTGAAGTAAAAAAAAAATGAATGTAAAATGTATTTTTATTAGATAAAAACAAAATCACAACATATTCAGCAAGCATTTTTAAAGGAAGAATTTCTTAAAATATAAAGAACATGTTTCCATTATCTAAAGTTAAATATTGATTCTTGAATTATTATTATTTTTTTTTTGTGGTAAGAAAAATTCCAGAGCTACATTTCCTTTCAAATATGTTTATGGTGTTTCATTTTCATAAATGGCGATAAATATTTTGAAATGACGTTACTATTTATCATAAAAGGATTTATAACATTTATAACTTAATTCAGAAACAGATAAGTTTAAAGAAACCAGAAAAGCAGAACTTAAAGTGATTTCCAAAAATCCTACTGGCATCAATATTTCACGAACTTCTAAAAATTTTCCACAAATATAACTTTTTAAATCGTTATTCAACAGAACATTTCCACTGAATCCTTATCTAACTAAATCAACTTTTAAATCATTACGCTTACTGATTAGACAAGCAAGCTCTTCTATACCAATTTCAAAAGCTAATGATATTTATGAGATAGATTTCAAATAGTTGTATTTATTTGACATTCATTAAAAGTTAGATTCTATCTTTAATGTATATGTCTGGCTGTCGAAAATGTTTGAAATTAAATTTAAACAACATATCAAAAAATCAAATTAAAGGAATGGAGATTTTTTGAACACATTAAAAGTAAAATAAGAAAATTCATTTAAAAAAAAAACGAATGAAATTTTTTACTTTAGCAGATACATTTTTGAAATTTAAACATTGATTCTTTTTATTATATTAATTGCTTTAATTTTTAATTAACTTAATTTTAATAAACTTCTCTTTTAACTTATTTTAATTTTTATTATAATTACTGAGATTTCGTTTGAAATTAAATAATTATTATGTTAATCATATTGTTAAGTAATTTATTTAAGGAAACAAAACTTTCACTTCAATTAGAAAATTTAAGAATTAAAAAAAAAGAAAAAATTAATAAAGAAAGGATTTTTAATTCTATGCTTCATCGTTAAAAGAAAGGCTTTAATAAAATTTATTATATTGCATAGATAAACAATTAACTGATGAAGCATTTTTATTGATTTTAGCTTATGAGAGTTTTTGAATGAATATTAACTACAATATAATTTTACATTTTTTTACATGAATAATTATAATTCATAGCAGAAGTTTTTGTATTTATATTTTAATCAAGCAATTTTTATATTTGAAACATAATAATTATATTTTATCAAGCATTTTTTAAATATTGTAATTATAGTTTAAACAAGCATTTCTATTATTTTCTATAGTCAACAAAGCATAGCAAAGTTAATGTTTTTTAATTATGACCACCCAAAGTATTTAAATATTAAATTCACTTTTGAATAATAACTTTTATTAACAATATTGCACCACATTTGAATTTAAAAAAAAAAGTATTTCAAAATGCATTATAATAATTTAGTAAATTATTGAATTTTTATACATGCAAAAGAAAACTAAATTCCATTAATATTTAGAATTTATCGATAATAAATAAATGTACGGGATTTTTTTAAATTTTAATTCTATCTGAAAAAAAATTAAATGTAAATTCATTTTTTCAGTAGAAAATTAAAACTTTAAAATAAAAATTAAAATTAGATGTAAATTATTTTTAGGATCATTTAAAATATTTATCATAAAATATATATATAATTAAAAAATAAAATAAGCAAACTATATTAATTTGTTAAATACAAGAATTTTTTTTACAAAAATTACAGAAATTAAATGGAAATTTCCTTTATCTTCCTTCCTTAATTTGCGTATTGCCTTGAATTTTAAATTTTTTTTTGTAATTATGAAGAATATTTTGAAGATTTATTGAATGGAATATATAGGAACAGTCGTATAATGAGAAAACTTTTTAAATTATCCAATTTAATATATGAATTCAAAAATCAAAATTCGGAAATTCAATAATCTTTTGAATAATAATAAAAATCCGTAAATATTGTAACTTTACGAGAAATTCCAAAATATGAACGTAAATGCGTTAAATTTTATAACTTTGCTAACAATTTTTTTTTCCTTCAGATTTCTGAAATACAGCGAACGAAATGTCACTTTTATGAGATGGAATTTTAAAAGAATTGTATTATTAGAATTTTTTTTTATTTATACGAAATTGAAGTTTAAAAGGAAAGTTTTAGTGTGAGATTGATGATAAACATTGAAATTCAAGAGATATAACACTCACCTACTTAAAAAAATAAACATATTGCGGAGTAATCTTCCAAAGGATTTTTTACTCTCTGAAAACGTTTTAAAATTGTGGTAGCGTTTCGATTGATTTAAGGTGCATCACATTTTTAAGCTTAAGAAGTTTTCACAGTTTTGAGCTCCATTAGCATTTAACGAAAATATATATGGGAAGAAAAACGGGATTTTAATAGTAATAATATTATTGAATGCTCTGTGCTACTAAATTCAGGAGTTGGATATAACAGTTTGTCAATGCGTTGGAATTAATATTGGGACTGAATTCTGTATTGTGTTGTTTATTGTATTGTAGCATTTTTTTCTCACGGAAAGAGCATTTTCTTTCCTTCCCATGAAAGAGGAATATATGTTATTTTACAAACATATAATAGTAACCCATCATTCAAATTTGACAGCAGACGAGCACTATTGTGGAAGTTATATTACAAGCAATTAGCGTTTTGTACTCATGAGAACAACCTTTCACTCTAATCTGAATAGCAGATATTCAGTGCCATGCATAATGAGACTCAGGAAATTAGTGAATGGGTGTGCGCCCTTCACAGGTCGATGCAACTATATATTGAACATGAACTATACCATGAGTTGTTCCATCGTGATGGATGACAGACCACGAGCTGATAAATGTCTACTCGAATGAGAAGTGAGGGAAGCTGACCCCCTCTTGACGATTGTTTTAAAAGGAGATTTTTGGTGAAGAAGAGGGAGAGTTCTGCGACGAGTCGACCAGAAGTGTTGTTTTTTTCTTTTTTTTCTCTGAAGTGACTGAATAGGCTGCAGTATCCATCTATTTCCAAAGTGAACCCCTTGTGGTTTTGTGCATCACGATGTGATAATTAAGGATTGCCGCATACTAGGCAATTAGATTCGGCGTAGTATTGTGCCCAAAAAGTAAAACCAATTTTCAATTTAAAACTCCGGGGCTTATGGAATTTCAATTTTTTCTTCTTCTTTAGGTTGCTGACACTGTACTTGAAATTTGTGTGAAATTTCACATCAAAATATTCATTAATGTTTGAGTTACATTTGGTTTTGTGAGACGCTAAAAGTGATTTCAGTAATTTTTGAAATGCCTGAAAAAATTGAGAAAGAACTTGCAATAAATTTTTTTGGCGAAACGTATAGAATGTTGCAGAAGGCA
This sequence comes from Caerostris darwini, assembly GCA_021605075.1. NCBI lineage: Eukaryota > Metazoa > Arthropoda > Arachnida > Araneae > Araneidae > Caerostris > Caerostris darwini. Next base: position 1,431,722 of record BPLQ01015526.1, read on the forward strand.
TTCCTATATGGAAAAGAAATGTTCAGAAGTGGTATAAACAGTTCAAAGAAGGTAGAGAGCGCGTTGAAGACGAAGAGCCCTCTAGTCGACCATCCACCTCAACCGCCCAAGCTCACGTTCAAAAAATTAAAAATTTGGTGCTTGCAAGGAGTCGATTTACAATACAATTAGAGACCTTTTCTGATGATGTTTCAATTTCAAAAGGATGGGTCAATTCCATTTTAAAGGATGTATTGGGCCTCAAACGTATCAAATCTTGATTTTTACCGAAAACACTGAATTTTTTTGGAAAAACAACGTCGCGTTGAAATGTGTGAAACAATGCTTTCTGACTATCAGGACAAGTTGAAATGCATCATAACTGGAGATGAGATTTGGATTTATGCTTAAGACACGGAAACAACCGATCAATCAAGCGAATATCGTGACAAAGATGAAACAAGGCCGAAAAGAGCAAGCCAAGTCTCTCAAAAATCAAGGTCTTGTTGACTGTTTTCTTCGATTACCGTGGTGTGGTGCATTATGAATTCCTTCCGCCGGGTCAAACTGTCAACAAGGAATATTATTTGAGTGTTATGCGTCGTTTGCGTGAAGTTATTCCCAAAAAGAGGCCACATTTATAGAAAGACAACTCTTGTTTTTTGCATCACGATAATGCGCCAGCTCACATTGCATTGATACTTCGTGACATTTATGTCGAAAATGAAACCCACAATATTCACCTGATTTAGCACCTTGCGATTTCTGGCTATTCCCTAAACTCAAAAGACTACTCCGGGGACACCGTTTTGAGCCAATTAAACAGATTCAACGTGAATCGGCGCTCGCTTTGAAGGCCATCCCGGCCAGTGACTTTTTAGCATGCATTGAGGATTGGAAAATACGTTGCCAAATACGTATACATTGTGTCCGGAGGGAATTACTGAAGGCGATGAAATAAATTTGGAAAAATAAATAAAGAGTTTTTGAAAAAATAAAAATTAGTCTTACTTTTTGGGCACAGTAGTAAACTCGTGAACAAGGCCTGGTATAGGTCGAGACGTTACAGTATCTAAAAAGTCATTAGCAGAGTCATTTTAGTACGTTATGAATAATAAATAGAATAGGTAGTTGTACAATTGCTTCATAGTTAAGGCAAATATTGTTTTAGACATGGCTGTTAAGTTAATAACTGACACACCCAATTTTCACCTCAAAACAATTCTTTCAAGAATGACAGTGGAAACATTTTCTTTAAGAAAATATTGTACAAAGGAGAACGTGTGCTGAATTGTGTAAATATTTTGCGATTATTAAGTCATGCGCCATTTTTTTTAACTGTATAAAGCCCATTTATAGCATTAAAGAGTTTAGTACTTCAATCAAAATGTTTTATGTATTAAAAATAACAAAGCATATAATTGAAATTTACTTGCATAAAAGTTTAATTGCTCATGTGATAAAATTTTAAGAATATAAATAATGATAAAATTCTTTTTTTTAACTTTCTTTTTAAAATACATTTAAAATTTTATTATAATTTTAGTTTTTATAATAATTTATTTCCGTTATATAGTTTTTATAATAATTTATTCTGTTCTTTTTTTTTTCAACTGTTTTACGAAATAATCATATTTTAACCTTTCATGATAGAGCTGAAATAATTAAAATATTAAAAAAGCATAAAATAGAACACCATAATGAACATGGATGGCTAGTTAAAAATATTTTTATATAATAATAATAATAATTCAACGAATTTTTAATTGTTTAAAGTAATTTAAAAAAAATGTAGTTTTAAGATTTTTTAAATGAAATAATTTACTTCTTAAAATTATAATTTAGTTTGATGGATATGTAATACTATGCAATTTATTTTGCTATGAAATTTTACCAACATGATTTACGAATAGAAATGTTTCACAGATCTAATTTAATTTATTGTTATATCCTTTGCTTTGACAATGACTAAATCCATGATATTTTAAATTTAAGTTATTTCCTTATGATTTCCGATAATAAAATTCATTATTTCCAAATTCATAAAGATAAAAAAAGCAAAAACCTTTTAAAAGATAAAGTTTTAACGTTTCTTACACTTATCATTTGTTAAGAATTCTATATGCCTAACAAAAAAATAATAATAATTTCAAAAATATCTTTGTGTTTTCACCATTTACAAAAGTTAAATTTAATGAAAAGAAAAATTAAATGGAAAGCTGCTATGTTTTAAGTGACACTTGATCATTAAGATAATTTTTAAAAAGTTAAACATTTAATTAAAAAGCTCTTTTAAAAAAGAAAGTAGTCAATTTCTGAAGGCATTTTTATGAACATATGATTTCTGCAATTAAATCTAAAAAAAAAAAAAATCCTTGAATGTATTCATGGTTTAAAGCTACAAGTTTTTTAAACGAAGAATTTGAAATGTGTAAGAAAGGCATTGAGATGAATCTCCTTTTAGTTAAGGAGAAAAATTTATCAAGAGCTGTTTTCTCTTCTGTTTTTAATTTAAAAGGTTTTTGCTAAGAAGAGTGCTTAATAGAATCATGCTTCCATCAATGAATAAAGATATTTTTAGAATTTAAAAACTTTATATCTTTACTAAACGTCTGTGGTGTATTTTGTGCATCCCGTCCTTTCAAATGGATAATCAAAACAACCTCCAAAAATTATTCAGCAAAAAAAAAAAAGACTTTAATTGATTTTTATGCAATAACGTTAATTTAAAAACACAGAAATTTCCAGCAATTGCGTGTAGATATATACAAGCTTTCTCGTTAAATCATCATACTGAAACCCCAATAATAACTTAAATTAAGAAAAATATCAAACATTTAATAACTAAAGCCAAGCAAATTGTATTCCAGTGGATAATATCACACGTAGAAATTAAAGGCTGGGATAATAATTGCTGGGGATAAATAATTGCTTTATAATATAAGAGAGTATATAAATTGTGCATTTTATAAATCCTTAAAATTTAACAGAATACAATTATTTATAAAATAGGATACTTAAAGTTGTAAAAAGTTCTGTTTTAGCAACCATCAAAATATTTTCTTGAAATATTAAGTTTACTTAAAAAAACAATTCGAAAAAAAAAATATTGAACTAAATTAGAATATATAATTTTACTTCTGATTTTTTTATTACAGTCCATTGGTTCTTAATTTTTTTTTGGTTCGCGAAACTTTACAAATTAATAAAATTTCAATGATCGCTAGCAATCAATGTGCGAAAAATACGAAAAAAACATGATATTATCAATATTAAGCGTTAATAATAAGTGTTATAATCAATATCAATAATAAGCGTTATAATCAATATCAATAATAAGCGTTAAGGGTTTTTTTAAAAATAAAAACAATTAAAAAGTAATAATTTATGCTATAATCATATTATTAATTTATGCTTCTAGTATCTTCGTCTTAAAAAGTAATTATTTGTGTTTAAAGTAATTATTATGTTGAAAAAGTAATTATTTTTACTTCTAGTAATTATTTATAAAAAGTTAATTTAATTAGTAATTAATAATTATTTATGTTTCTAGTATTTTTCTCTTAAAAATTAATTATTTATGTTTAAAGTAATTATTTATAAAAAGTAAAATCAATTATTAATTCTTAATTATTTATACTTCTAGTACCTTCATCTTAATCGTTTGTAAAGCATTGTTCGAAACGGCTCGTTAGTTGTAATAATTTTAATAAATATAACTCTTAGTAAATCTAAATAAGTAAGATAAATAAGTAAAGGCTAAAAAGAGTATAATATGGTTACAATAACATAAGCAATTGTATTGCTACATTATAAATATATAGTATTAAAACAATATTGAAAACAATTTAATAGGAAAATTTAAAAAAAAGTTAAAAGGGGGACAATTTTCCAAATTTTTTTTGCAACCTCACAAATTTTTTTCTGGCATCCTGGGAATCATACCATATCCTTTAAGAACCACTATTATAGATCATGTAAAAACAAATGTGAAACTTGTGATTACTAACTTATGAAATAAGTATATAAAATTGGCAAGCCATATCAAGACCACACTAATTTAGATGTTGGTGTAATATGTTTTTGAGTTAGACTCATCCAATAAGACCTGTCATTGTTTCAACCAAGTTTCGACTTCTAGTACCAGTGCCAATCTAAACGAACAACCACAGGGCATCATTTGTGAAAATATTTTACCCTTCTTTCACCTTCTCAAGTGCAACGAAATGATTTTCTAAAGGATTGTTAATGCACATGTGAGTATGAATATGGAAGTTTTCAGGTCATCAATATCTTTTACTGTATTGGAAAACATCTATTTTAATTTAAAAAATCCCAACACTCTATTGACAAGAAAGATCAGTACTCCGAAACTTGATAACTTTTCAATAAAAACTATTTGCTTTCACTAAATACAAATCGAGCGTTGCTAAATCTAACCATTAGATATGATAAAATTTAATAGATTACATATAGATAAAATTTTTATAGAATATTTTATAGATTTTTTAATGCTATTATTAAAGTTTATAAAACAATGAAGAATATGAAAATTATAATATGGTACATGAATATGTTTTGCTAACAATTGGTAAAAATTGATAAAAATAGGTTTTTTTTGATTTTATGGAAACTAAAACTCATTAAAAGAGCATATAAAGCATATTCCATTGACTTTCATATATGTAGAAACATATCCAAAGTGTATGCATTGAAATAAAGAATGATGCTATTTTAAAGTATAGCTGAGTGTGAATTACGGGTTTTTACTCAGTATCATTTAGCAAAAATACAAGAAAGAAAAGTAAAGTTCTAAATATAACTTATTCATCTCTAAATGTATGTATTTAAAGCTTTATAGTTCAATGCCTACATAGCATTATTAAAAAATGTATAGTCGAAATTTCATTAGATTCTGAAAATTATGAAATCTGAAATTATGACAGATGATTATGAAAATTATGAAATCTGAAATTATGACAGATGATTATGAAAATTCTGACAATTTATTTCACATATTATGATATGAATTTTATAGCTAAATTTGTGAAACCTATCGTATGGGCGTGTAGCAAAAAATGCAGTTTTCAAAAATTCAATTGAATTTCTTATAAATGGCTGAATTTATTATCCAAATAGCTCATTATGTATCTCGACTTCTAATGACTCTAGAAACATGCTCAAAACTTTTTTCAATAGTTAAATGTCAGATGTTTAAAATAAAACAATAATACAAAATTTTTTAATGAATAAATAATTTTTTATGTCCATGATTTAAACGTGATAGGTTACCTTAAAGGCTCTAAAGTCATAATGGGGTAAAGTGAGGGTACATCTGGTTAACAGTTAAAGCTACTTACCCTTCGCTCTCTTGAGATACAGATTCGATGCTCTCATAAAGGGTGTGCTGCAGAACTGGGTGCCAATTCTCCTGAACGATGGACAAGGATGCTTCGGAACCGGGTTCGGAACCTAGGCTCACCATCCTCCTGAGGGGCTCGGCACCTTCGCTGGCACTGGTCAGAGTCCGTTGTAGGCTGCGATGCTGTGGGGTGGTCCCTGCACTCAGGGAACGAAACGCGGGGGTGTGAGATGACCCCAGGGTAGAAGAGGACGAAGACAATTGTCTTCGTCTTTCCATCCTCCTCTTGAAGGAAGCCTCAGTTTCTCGATTCCGACGTTTCATTCGAACGCTGTACGATCTGACAGGGAACATGCTGAATTGTTCGAGGATGCACTGCCGTCGAAGATAAAACGAACGCCAAACGATGTTAGAACGTTTGCATTTTTTTGTTTTTTTAATTCTTCAGATGAGAGGTTTTTTTTAAATGCTTGTGATTTTCGTAGCTTTTTTTATAAGAATACACAAAAATTTCTTCACTTTATATGAAAGGAATTCGGAAGTATCACTCGAATCGTTTGGCTTCAGACGATTTTAAAAATTCACAAAAAGAATTATTTTCATTGCGATAATGTTCTCTTTAAAAAACAAATGCTTTGGTTATTTGAAACCTAATAAAAATGCAGTTTATAAATTAACAGTTAACCATCGGAATTTAATATTCAATGAAAAATAAATGTGCCATTATTATAATAATCATAAAAGCAACATCATTTTATAAATAGAAATTTAAGTTGAATGGAGAAAATAATCTTTTTCTACAATTTTTTTAAAAAATATTTTTCTTTTTTTTTATTTAATATAATTTATAAATGTTGCAATAAATATATACAATTGATTAACTTCAGAGTTCTGAATAGTTGACTTATTTTTATTAATTTTCATTAGAAAACAGTTCGTAAAATTATTTTAAAAATATCTTATAATTAAAAAGCTTACTAAAATCATAACACGAAACGTAATAACAATTTAAACTGCATTATTTCTTGAAGTTATATAGTTTTATAACATAGATTACAATTCAAGCAATGTACTGAATTCTCTAGGTAAAAATTACATACATTTGTTCAGCCATATTGAATAATCGATTTGAAGTTGCGAGAAAATATGCAATATATTTAAATACTATTTAGAACACATCATATCAACATCAGCAACGAAAAAACTCATTTCTTTTTCTAAAGAAAATCAAAAAGTCATTTTTTTAAAACGACGAAATTTTCAAAACATCACCACTTTTTGAAAATTAAAAATTACTCATCAAAATATCCAAAGCGATGAATCATTTCAAAAAATGCACATTTTAGAATATCAAAAAGCCGTTCTGGAATCAGAAAAATCACTACTTGCTCTTTAAAACACTCGACGCAGAATAAGGAAGGTAAAATACTCGGTCCATTTTTTAATGGAAACAAGATTAAGAAGGGATTTTTTTCTTCCCTTTTTTGTTTTATTTTCCCTACGAAACGCGCGTAAAAAAGTCCCTTCTAGCGAACAAAGAAGAAAGACGACCGAACCAGCGAGCGGCAATCGCGCCAACTGTTGCGTCGAGTCGAAAGCGAATCACTGAAGCGATGATGACGTCGACAGAAGAGCCGAGCCAGTCTAATGAGAGGGAGCTTTCCTTCCCGCAACTAATGAGATTCTCTTTGCGCGCTCGCTGTCTTGGCGTTTTTGTTTTTAATTCTCGATTCGATCCCGTAAACACAAAACGAACCGGGTTTCTGACATGCATAAGCCCTGCGAAACGAAGATCCGATGCTGTAATGGGATTTTCGTGAACTAAATTATTATGTCGCTAAGGTGCGCGCGGTGGTAAATTATTGATTTCGGTTTTACCCGCATCTGTTTTGCATTTTGCTTCTTTTTTTGCTCTTCGTTTTGATTCTGCCCACGTTTTAGAGAGGTACGCTGATTTACGAAAAAACACAAATCTTTTTCGGCTAGTAAATGTAGATAATGTCTAGTTAAATGCACGTTGTTTGTGATAAAAATGAATAGTGCAGTTATGAATAAATTTACATTTTGATATGTATCATAAATTATTTCAGATTAGAATATTCGTTCATTATGATTTAAATTCACACATAGCCATAATTATTTTCAGTAAAAAAGCGATTCTAAAAATAATATATTTTTAAAAGAAAAAACTTTACCTAAAAAATATTATATAAAAAATTACATATAATTTATATTACAAAAAATTCTACTTACTTAGATTATTCTATTTAATTTAAGGTGCTTATTGTCGTTATAATTAAGGTGCTAATGGGCATAATTATTTTCAGTAAAAAAAGCGATTCTTAAAATAATGTATTTTTAAAAGAAAAAACTTTATCTAAAAAATATTACTTAAAAAATAATCACACTTAATTTATGTTAAAAAAATAATCGAAAAATACTACTTAATTAGATTAACTAATTTTATTTAATTTAAGTGAGAGTAAAATTAATTTTTGTCATTTGTCTTTATATAATATTTTGAAAAGTTTATATTCCACCTAGTAAACTACAGTAAAATTTTCCAAACTCTACAATAAATATTGGTCATTGTAGATTCCGGTATTGTTTATAACCACATCAATATTTATATCAAACTCCTAAACCAATATTGTAGTCACGTTTTTTTATATCTTAATTCTCAACTATAGCTTCAAAACATATTTCAAAATTATTAACTGCTAGCATGAATCACTTTTCTTTAATTAAAATTTTTTGCTTAATTTAAATTAATCTTTAATTAAATTTTTTGCTTAATTAATTTTTAAATTAACTATTATATTTAAAATTTAGTTAATTAAATAAATTTTATTATAATTTATTATTAATTACATTTTTTTAATAAAATTTTTTGGTTTTATTTTAAATTGCTAAATTTTAAAAAAAATTTTGCTGCTTTTCTTTAACTGCTAACTTGAATAATTTGATCTTTTCTACTAATCTCTTTCATTTTTCACCGACAGAAGGATTTTAAATAATCAACTTTGAAGTGACGTTATTTAATACATTTCATCAAAGTATATAAATTAGTAAATTATACAATTTTTGTCCACTGTCTTTCATGCAGTATCCCAAGAATTTAAATTATTTTATTTCTATTTTCATTTTACGCGATTCGGAAGCACTTTTTTTTTCTTTTAGAATGTCACACATCTTGCCTTGGAAAAAATTCACCAATAAAACAACTTATTAAAAAATATTTAAAGAAAATAAATTGTTTACGTATGATAAGCTATAATTAACCTTAATATTTAAAAACTAAACAAAAATTTTAATCCTACCATCCTAATTAAAGTTACAGCTAAAAATCCTTTAAATTGGGCACTTCAATTAAACATTTTCCACCATTAACACCACCACACTTTAAAAAATTCATTTTTTGAATATAACTCAGCAAAATCGCTTTTCTAATTACAGAGGCTTCATAGTTGAGTGCATTCGTTCCCTTTAACTTGAAACAACATCCCCGTATCGTAAGGTCTCTTATCAATTTACATGAGGCCAATGGCAAATAAAAACTTCTTGCATTAATAAACGCTAATGGCATAAATGGAGTAGAAAACATAAGAAACAAAATTAAAAATTGTAAGCAGAAAATGGCGCAAATAAAATATATCAAAGTTTGGAAAGTCTAGTCGTAAATGAAGTATTCAAAATTCTACAAGAAACGTTATCACATACAATATCCAAAAGAATATATCAAAGTTTGAAAATTCTAGGCATAAATGAAGAATGAAGTATTCTAAATACAATTGAAAGCACTATACAGCTCAATAGACACGGGAAAATGCCAAAAGTGATAAATAAGAAACTTCAAGAAGAAGGAATTGATCAACGCACTAGAGTACTTATAGCCATTGGAAATACAAATGTTTAAAATCCCAACCCCAAACATGAAAAGGGATTCAAAACCATACTATAAAACACTTCAAACAAAAGTGATTCATAACCATACTATAAAACACTTCAAACAAAAGTGATTCATAACCATACTATAAAACACTTCAAACAAAAAACAAATTCTCCAGAAAATCCCTTAAGATTAACGTTATTCATGAAGCATTTCAAGAGTTAAGAGGCCTAAAGTACCATTTTTCACCAAAATTTGCAAGGGAGTTTTATTTGCTAGGCCTTCATTTTTGGATAACGCACGGACCCCTAACAAAGACAACATCATGCTCACACATAATAAAAAAATAGAACTATTTCTCTATAAAAAACATAAACAAAAATAAACATGAAAATGGGCATCGTGACCAATTTCTGCTACTAAAATAAATGCCTCATTCACAGCGATGATGTCTTAGTCATGATTCATTTCTTTCATTTTACCATTGACATAATTCTTTGTACCTCCAAATCATGGTTAATAAATTTCTTTCTTGTAAGAATTTCGCTAGTTAATTGGCTTTTATTCCTTCATTTCTGTTATCCATGTTCGTGATTTCATATCTCATTGAAAATAATCAATTTTCATGAAATGCCTTCTTTCTCGGGGTTTCTTTATCTTGGGATTTTTGGAGTGATTTCTTAGTGTAAAGGAAGATGTTGGAGAATCAGTTGGTAATAGAAAACCACCTCTATTCCCAACATCTTCCCTCCCACTTCGAACCTCAACTTCATCTTTCCCAGAAATGAGCTGGCATGTCGCAGCAGTTTCGTTTTAGAGCTAAGCCTTTCAATCTTCATAAATTATGGATTACAAATTGTTTTTAGAGAGTTTGTTTTCCAACATGACACTCAACTGACTGGGTGGCATCAACTCTATTCCATCTCCCTCCTTCCTTGGAGAAATCACATTTCCTCCTTGAGTCTCAGGCCCTTTATCGAAAAGCCCTTCATCGTCGATCCTCCTGTTCTTCATTCTTCGATCTCGAATCCCAGTAAACTTCACCTTTTAGTCTGGAGTCCTCATGCCATTTATCCTCGAATCTTCAGTCCTCGTGCCCTTCA
>BPLQ01015526.1:1442064-1458086 GCA_021605075.1 Caerostris darwini
ATTAAAGGTCCTGAATTATCTTCCTTTACAAGAAATAAGAACATGCACATTTATAAAATTAAGCCTTTCAATCTTCATAAATTAGGGATGACAAATTGCTTGGAGAGAACTTGTTTTCCAAGTGGTCTCTCAACAGACAGTTATATTGGGTGGCATCAATTCTGCACTACCTTTCTACATCAACCCTCCTCCTTTGGAGAAGTATTTTATTCTTGGGTCTCAGGTTCTTCATCGTCGATTCCTTGCCTTTCATCCTTTAGTCTGGAAGCATAGTGAAATTTATCCTCGGGTCTAGAGTCATCAAGCCATTTATCCTTGAATCTCCAGTTCTTGTGTCCTTCATCCTTTAGTGTTGTGTCCTTCCTCAGGTATTAAAAGTGCTGAAATAAATTCCTTTTCAAGTAATAAGAACACGCGAATTTATAAAGTTAAGTGTTTCAATCTTAATACATTATAGATTACAAATTGCTTGGAGGGAGTTTTTTTCCCAAGTATTCTCTCGTATGACACCCAACTGATAGTTGTATTGGTTGGCATCCACTCTACGCCCTTTTTCCCTCAATTCTCTTTCCTTGGAGAAATTCCATTTCATTCTTGAGTCTCAGGTTCTTCATCGTCGATTCTTCGCGTCCTTCAGTCTTTAGTCTCGAAGCGTAGCGAACTTCATCCTCGAGTCTCGAGACATCATGCTAATTATCCTCGAATCTCGAGTCCTCGCGTCCATCTTCAAGTACTAAAAATTTTGAATTAACTTCCCTTCAAGCAAAAGAACATTCAAATTTATGGACTAAAAGATCCTAAAGTGGCCTCGAGTTCCAATCCGTGACAAGTTTGAGCCCGATCGAGTGAAATAAAATATAACAACATTCAAGTGGGTTTTTTTATGTAAAAATTATTTAATTTTTAAATGTTTACTATTTTTAATTTTTAAAATCTAACATTTTTTAATATTGAATTTTTCTACACAGGTTTAAAAATATAACTTTTATTTTAAGTTTAAATTAAAAGTTTTATTATTTATATATATATATATATATAATTTAAAAAAAACTATATGGAATTATTTGAAAGTAATTTTGTATAAATAAGAACATGTAAGTTTTTAGAGGGAAAATAAATATATAAATGTTGAATAGGTAATACATAACAAATATAAAAAAAAAAAATCGTATGCATAGTTAAAATCCGTCGTTCACTAAGCTACATAGTCAAATACATAAATAATTTTTAAATTTCGCATAATTGCTTTTGAAATAAAACATGACATAAATCATTACAACTAGTTTTCAAAAACTATTAAAAATAGTGTTATAATAACTGTTAGACATTTTAAGGTTATATATTTTATAGATATCTTTCCATTAATTATAGTATTTGTATTTTTTAACCACTATGTATAATATGCGTACGAACAATATTGAAAGTTAAAAAGAATAACAAATAACTTTCTTCGACTGTGATGAAAAATCACAATATATTTTTTAAAAGGTATTTTTAATTATATACAGTAATTTTACATAATATACATTAATTTATTATTAACTAATTTTTTAAATTTTATTATATACGTAAATTTAATGTATCAATTTATTCAAAACACTAGAATTAAATTTTATTATTATTTTTGTAACTTTAGCAGTGTCTCAAGTTTTTATTTCTATATTTTTCCTTTCAAATGAAATTTCATTTTTCATCCATCAAAGTTCACAATGAAAATGGCTATACAAATAAACTTTGACAAATATAAGATGCTTATGTCTGTGAGTGATAAAATACTTAGAGACTAAATTTTTGTAACTTTTCTTTTAAATTAAACATTGTAGACAATTTTGATTTGTTATACAATGAAACATAAGCCAATCTAAAATAACTTTTAATAAAGGAATGAAGAATTATTTCTTAATATTAAAATAAATCCGTAACTTACCGATGTTTTTAATCATAAATTCACAAAATATATAGAATCTAATTTACAATTTGAAATTCTTTCTGGTGTACCGAAAAGTAATTTAAAAATTGATATTCATTAAAATTCTGTTCTTATTTGTCATGGACAGAATTTTAATGAATATCAATGGACAACACAAGTAGTAAGCGTTTAAAAAAAATGGCAAGAATTCGAAAAGATGTTAATTTTTATTCAAACTACCAATCAGTCTTTTTTAAAAACCCCAAAAATGCAGCATGTGAGTTAAAGAGTTAAGTTGCGAATGAAATTGTTATTTTGTAATTTTATGCATTTATTCTGGTAAGTTACTAGAAAAAACGTTTATAACATACTATGCATATCCATTCTTTACCTATGGTGGCCCATACAGAAGCAAGCATGGGTACGCATGAAAGCGCACGCAAGTATAAGTTTCGAATCCTTATTGGAGTCTACAACAATTACTATTTTAAAACACTAAACACGATGGTGACTGTAAAAGTATCTGAATGAGTTTACAATTGTCAAATTGTCTAGGGAGCAGTTTTCCGGGTTTTCTTCTATACAAACAAGCAAATCTGGGGGAGTTATTCCTAAAATAGCCCCCACAGGAATTATGCATAAAGGTATTACTTAAAGTCCTTTATTGCATGTCAACAGATTGTATGCAGTATGTATTAATGGAACGCGACGATTTGCTCTATAATATCCACCAATTCACACAAAATTTAAATATTTTTGGTTTTCTTTCTATAAGATAGATGGAAATAGTTTATTTTATTTCTCACTAAAGTGAAACTACCAAAAAAAAGTTTATCTTTCCAAAAACTAAATTATTTTATGTTAAAATTCATCGTATTTGTTATGTATAACTTTTAAACGTCGTCGTCGTAACCTTTATAACATCGTATTTGCCCTATAATTCCCTAATGAAAAGTGTTAGGCAAGTTGTTGTTGTTGTTGTTGTTGTTGTTGTTGTTTAACAGTATGCAAGAATAAAAATATCAAACAATTATAAACTAATTCGATAAGTTTAATTTTTCATATTAAAATACAAAAGAAAGTCATTGAAAAGACTTTTATTTTAACAATGTATTGTTTTTTCTGAAACTTATTGAATGAAAGAAAAAAGATTTGCGCCGCTTAACGAAAAACAAACATAATTAAATGCCAATAAATTTTGCTAACATTTTTATAACTTTTTTCAAAGAACAATTTTGTTTAAACAATAAAGTTTCTTATTAATTCAAACCTGAAAAAGTATAAGTAAACAAAACAAAAATTAAAACTGTGAAATTATTTAAACAAATTGTTTAAAATTAATTATTTTTTTGTTTTAATTTATTTAATTTACAGATTAGAAAAAGGTAAGTGATGATATTGTAAGAACTTTTTTTAGTAAATTAGAAATATATATATATGTGTGTGTGGGTGTGTGTGTTTTATTTTACTAAAAAATACTCTAACAAATATATATTTATTCACTTTTTAAAATTTATATAAATAATTGTAACTAGATCTCTTTGACAATTTTCGACAATACGTCGTAGGCAACTATGATTCATACGAGGGTAACTCTGAAATTTTTGAGACCGTAGCAGACGACAAACGCAGGAAAAAAAATATTCGTTAAATTCGTAAATTTGAACTCTTTTATAGCCACAGGCGATAATTTGTGGCAACAGTTGCAATTTAGCTGTCGTAGAATAGAGTCTGGAAGAAAGGAAAATGAAATTGACGCAAGAGAATTATCGCGCTATGATTTTCTATGATTTTAAAGTGGGATTAAATCAAGAAGAATGCCTTCAACGTCTACAACTAGCACATCGACACGAAGATCCATCTCGTGCTACTGTATTTAGATGGTTTACAGAATTTCACAGAGGTCGAAGTTCTCTGCTGGATCAAAAACATGCAGGAAGACCTTCATCAGCTGTAGTTCCAGAAAATGTGGCGGCCATACGAAAAATGTTAATCGATAATAATCGCTGCACTTACCAAATGATACAGAAGAAACTTAACATTGGATCCGCAGTTATACATAGAATTATTCATAGAGAACTGCATATGAAAAAATTAGATTGTCGTTGGGTTCCCTCGTAATTTAACAGAACACCAAAAAAACGGAGTGTGTCAGAATCTGCAAAGAAACCATAAAATTACTTAGCGATGGTGGACACCGCCTTATTTCTAAAATCATAACTGGTGATGAAACTTACATACCGTTTTTTGGCGTTCCAAACACGACAAGAAAATAAAATATGGGTCTTTGAAGATTACCCCAAAGCAACAATTGTGAAAAGCCAATGAACAATGAAAGAAGTAATGTATGCCTTTTTCTTCAGAAGGACGGGATTGGTCAAAGCCATCAAGTTGGAGGGACAGAAGACAGTCACAGCTAACTGGTACACCACTAAGTGTTTTCCAGAAATTCTTCAAAAAGTGAATGTAAGGGGACCATGATACTGCATCTTCTCATACGGCAAGATCGACAGTCGAATTCCTTAACCAAAAACACATCAAAGTGATAGAACATCCGAGAACGGCGATTCACGTTGAATCTCTTCAATCGACTCAAAGCGGTGTCCCCGGAGTGGCCTTTTGAGTTTAGGGAATAGCCAGAAGTGGCGCGGTGTGAATACGGTGGTTGTGGAACAATATGGGTTTCATTTTTGGTGAAAAAGTCACGAAGAATTAATGCAGTGTGAGCTGGCACATTTAGTGATTTCGGTACCAATCGAGATTTGACGAGTTTGAGGCCCAAAATGGAATTGACCGATCGTTTTGAAATTTCAACATTCAATTTTTTTTTTTTTTATTATTATTTTACATTTTATCATTTTTGAAATCATTTTATGAACATTTGATTTTTAATTCCTAAAATGATTTTTAAATCATAAAAAATGTTTTTCCGATTAAAATTAGACAATAAAATAAAATAAAGAACGGCTTTCGGTGCTGCACTTTACTTTTCCATTAAACTCTCATCGAAACATCCGAAGAGCAATGTTTTTATTGAATTCCTTCTCGTCGTGGATATGGGAGAGCAAATTGAAGTACTTCGAAATAATATTATTTCTCATGACAGGCATTATTGCTTTATCCCCCTATGCTCTTTGCAGGCTCTCTCTTTCTTTCTTTAATATTATTTTTATAACTTTCAATAATAGCAATAATGCTCTGAAAGGGGATCCAAAACTCTATTTGCTCAAGTAGGAAGTTTAAAGGCTTGAATCAAGAAGACTAGGATATTGTTAAGTGTGTTTTTTTTCTCTTGCATTGAACTTTAGAAAAAATTATATTAAATATCTTATGTTTATTATAAAATATCTAACTTTCTAGAATTTAATATCGCAGTTATTTCTCTTATTTACTAAAAAATAAATGGTTTATTATTACACTTCAATATCTAATAAAATTTTTAATTATAAATCGATTTAAGTATAAATTTGATTCTTCTTTGAATTCATATATACGTGTAAAGTTATATTATGTCCCGTATAAGAAACATTTATTGAGTTATAAACTTAGTTGGATATTTTAAATACATATTATTTATTTTAATTTCCCAGAAAAAATTATTTCTTAACTTAGCTTTAGTATTAATTTTGCACTGAAATTAGGTACTTATTAAATACATTTGTACGTATTTCTATGGAAAGCATTACAATTGACCCTTCTGAATTTAATAATAACCTTTGTTAACGCTATATAACGGCTACATTAGACGGCAAATATTAGACGTATAACGACTTCCAGAAGAGCGCCACAGAGGGTTTATGTGAACACTTGAATTTTTATTTACAAGCCCTATATATATATATATATATATATAAAAGAAAAACAACGCTTCTGGTCGACTCGTCGCAGAACTCTCACTTCTTCTTCTTCAAAAAAACCTCGTTTTAAGACAATCTGTTAAGATTCCTTCACTTCTCGTTGGAGCCTTCATTTCTCAGCTTGTGGTCTATCACCCGTCATATAATTTTGTGTCGTTTCTGCCTGTGACGTTCGCACAGACCTTCTCTAATTTCTTCATTACACATGATACCGAATATCTGCTATCAGATTTGAGTGACAGGTTGTTCTCATTAGTACAAAACATTAATTGCATGTAATATAACTACCCACAATACTGCTTGTCTGCTGTCAAATTTAAGTGATTAATTGTTATTATATATTTGTCAAATAGCATACATTCCTCTCTTGTAGGAATGAAATGCCAAAACTCTTCCCGTGAGATGCTACATCGTAAAACGTGGATAGAAAATTATTATTTAGAAAAATTATGGATACCGTGGAAAATTAAAAGAAACATTATAGAAAATTATTTTTTTTTAAAGCTGACATATTGAATTTTTCGAAAAATATGTCAACTGCAGAGAAATGAATAATGAAAACCTTTCCTAATAAAAGCGTTTGTCTCTTTCAACAATTCATAACAATTCATAAGAAATAATGTAGTTTTGAGATTTTTCAAGAAATAAAAATCAACTTTTATATAGAATTATATGGCTTTAAAAAGTTAATTCTTAAAGGAATATTAAAAAAAAAAATGCAAATTCACTTTTGAGTATTTTCAAACGAATCAAATTTGATTTATTTAAACTTTAAAAGACAATAAAAATAATTTAAATTATCTAAAATTTGAATGAATGCATTTCAACAAAGTGATAATATAATAAAAGATTCCATTAGTTCTTGACAGAGACTAAACAATATTAATTTATTTTTTTTTTACTTTCAATTTTCATTTATAACAATTTATGTTCAGCTAATTAATACGGGAAGTTGAATATAAGTTGCAGTTGGCTTATTTCATATGAAATGAACGTTCGAGTACACATTTTTTATAAAGTCATAAATACAAAATGCTTGATCATGAAACATCCAAAAAGCAATATTTTGACTACTCCTTTTCAATTTTTTCTGAACATATACCAATATATTGTGCATAATTATTACAAAAGAATAATAGGCAAAAAAAAAAAATTATATTGAATTTCTCGGGTAGCCATTCGTATATGTTTTCCATTTGAATTAAGAGTTTTTGTGCTCTTCTTTTCAACCTTTTCTGAATATAAACATACAGTAATATTTCATCATATATACTGTATACATATATAATATACGTAATTATAATTAAAAAAATGAGCAAAAACATTAACCCATTCAATCTACACAGGATATTTTTTCATGAATATTTTTTTAATAATGGCTACGTTTTACGTTTAAGCATTAGATAATCTATCTTATAAAATAAATATTTCTAACCGAAAATAGATCCATCAAGCAAATTGCCTCAGTACAATATTTGTTTATTGGAAACTTCCACAACAATAAGTTCGTGATCGCCGTTTCTTTGGGGCGATATTGAATCCAAACAATCTGTGCGAGCCCTCGCGTCAAAGAAACTGCCACGGGGTCTATTAGCCCGACCCGCTGACACGCGGGATTAATGTCAACGGCAGCTCATTCATCTGTGTTTTCTTTTGCGGTTTTCTGATAGTTCGCAGAAAATCAGGAGGAAAAATTGCCCTTAAAGACAAGAAAGGAAAACATTGGGCTGTGTCTGCCCTCCGATATAGCGTGATGAAAATGGAAGTTCAATTACTAAAAGCCTAAAAGTTTATAAACTCTGGCCGGACTTAATTAGTCTGTTCATAAATGAAAGAATATATTTTAAACCTCTTGAGGCAATACGTTAAAACCTGTATCAATTTTAAACTTCGTTGATACAAGTTTTAATGTGTATTGTGAGTAATTTTTCTTAGAATGTTTCGCTCACTTGAAAGAAAAAAGAACATAAAAAATATCCCAATTTTCATTTTAATCGTTTTTGGCAAATGCCATGCTTTTGGTAGCTATAACAAGGGTTCCCAAACCTAACTAAGTCGGGGTACCCCTCCCTTTTAAGAGAATCAGAATTTTTTTCTTGGCACCCTAGCCCGTGGCGTACTAACATACGCTAATAAATCCGTCTGAAGTATTTGTTGTTGGCAAATGCTATGCTTTATCTGTAGCAGAAGTTCCCAAACCTAACGTCGTGGTACCTTAAAAGAGATTCTAATTCTCTTAAGAGGGGACTTAAGAGAATTAGAATTTTGTCATGGCTCTCTAGCCTGTGGCATACTAATACACACTGTATTATTATTATTTGAATTATTTGTATATAATCTGAATTATAATTTGTTAATCTGAATATATTATTTGTATTATAATCTGAATTATAATTTGTTAATCTGAATATATTATTTGTTGTTGACAAGTGCCATGTTTTTGTAAATTAAAGGAAGAGGTTCCCAAACCTAACCAAGTCGTGGTGTCGTCGTACCCCTCCTTCTTGAGAGAATTAGAATTTTTCCATGACACCCTCGCCTGTGGTATACTAATATACACTAGTAAACCCGTCTGAAGTATTTGTTGATGGCAAACATCATGCTTTTGTTAACTATAGCAGAGGTTCCCAAACCTAACCAAACCAAACACCCTCTTAAGAGAATTAGAATTTTTTCATGGCATCCTAGGCGGGGGAATACCAATGTAGACTAGTAATATACCTGCGGTCATATGAGATCGGGACCTACAGCTTAAAGTGAACCGAACCACTACAAACCTTCATGCCATCGCCGGAACTCAACCCGAAACCTGTGGCACCGAAAGCCACACATTCGTCCATTCAGGCCCGCAGAAAAAAATATTTTAGAAAAGCACTGAGTAAAGTAGCAAAGCAGCATTTACAAAAATTAAAATAATTCGAAGATTAATCGTTATTAAAAATATTGCTGATACCAAAATCATTCAGGACTCTAGATTCTTAAATTACTTTCTATAAATGATCTTTTATTTTGGAGAAAAAAAAGAAGAATCCTTATCTCGAAAAGAAACTGTCAGTGAACAAAAATTAATACACCAAAAACCTTTTCTCACACAAATCTCTCCAAGAGAAAAAGCGAAATAAAGTTCCGATTGTTCGAAACCAAAGCCATTGCCATTTCTCTCAACAGAAAAGTAGCACTCCACCAAATAAAAATGTCGTTCTTCTTCCAGGTGAACGGCTACAGCGCGCATACCTCCCCCATTATGAGTGGAGGAGAGGCATTGCCAGCTCTTTTGTCTTGCCGTAACGATCTTCTTTTGCTCCTCTGCCCACCCCCGCGTGGTTACTTCCGCTCTATCACCTGTTGCCATGGCAACAACTTCACAAAAGTCCTCCTGGAGAATGCGTCATACGAGTTTTACCTGTATGGAATCATCTTAGCAGAGAATTTCCCCCGTGTGTGCTTGGTGACGTTTTGGCAGAATATTCAAATGTGATTGGTCGGAATGGTGCGACGCATAGACGCATTAATAAATGAATATGTGGAAAGAAAGAGATTTTATTCAAAAGATTTAATTTAGTTTAGTGAAGATGTATTTTTTCAGGAAGTGAGAAGATAACATTGCATGTTTATTGATGTTTAAATTTCTCAGGATGGTGAAAAATAAGGAAATTGACAAGATACACAAGAATAAAAGATAATAAAGCATTCAAATATAGATTTTTCTAGTGGTTCTAAGGTTTGCCTTCACAGTAGAAAACATTTTGTGTTCACTAAGAAACACTTACTCCAAAATATAAAGATTTTTCATAGATTATGTTTGAGTATTATCAATCTGTAGGTGCTATTTTAATATCGCCAAATATGTCATAAAAATTTAAAAATCAGTGATATTATAGTACTATGTGGTATTTCACCAAAGAGTTAAAAAAAATGCAATAATTGTAACTTAAATCCACTATAACCATTTCGTGATTACAAAAAGTACCATTTCGTATGCTTATTACATCAATCGTTGGATTATTATTGAAAGTACTTTCAAAAATTAATTTTTTCATTATGTGCAAGAAATAATAATAACTTCCGCTCTATCACCTGTTGCCATGGCAACAACTTCACAAAAGTCTTGCTGGATAATGCGTCATACGAGTTTTACCTGTATGGAATCATCTTAGCAGAGAATTCTCCCCGCGTGTGCTTGGTGACGTTTTGGCAGAATATTCAAATGCGATTGGTCGGAATGGTGCGACGCATAGACTCATTAATAAACGAATATGTGAAAATATGGTTTTCCTTCTTAAAGGAAGAGATTTTATTCAAAAGATTTAATTTAATTTAGTGAAGATGTATTTGTCAGGAAGTGAGAAGATAACATTGCATGTTTATTGATGTTTAAATTTATCAGGATGGTGAAAAATAAGGAAATAAACGGGAAGTTTCACTTCTTTTTTCAATTCCTTCTATTAGCTCACACTCTCCCTATATATATCTTGTTCAAATTTTCAATCGTTTCTAAAACACTTTTTATTCATCCACTCAAGTTCAAATGCAGTACTTGTAGTGGTTGACACTTGATGTTAGTACAATTTTTTCAAATATTAATTCATTCAATAAATTTAATTCATTATTTTTAAGGTTTTTTTAGATTTAAGTTGCATATCTCAACCAATAGATATTCATTTTAATTCTCTATAGATGTTTCCATTGCGTTTAATTAAATTAGAAGACGTAAATTATTTGCTGCAAATTTGTGTTACTTATGTAATCATATGAAGTACGTATGTATGTAGTCGTATGAAGTGTGCATGTAGTCATGAAGATCAAATTTATTTCGTTATTGTATTCATCATGTCATATATAATATTCCATATTTATTACAGAAACTGTGTATTGCTCACTTATATTGTCTTTCATTCAAGATCTTGGGATAATGCATGATAACTCCCACGTAAGAAAACGTAAGTTCGAATACCGAAGGTGGCTTGCAATATAGTTAACGTTTTTAAAAACGAATAAACTCGGTTCATATAGGATAGGCGTTGCACCTTCCTCTCACTGCATACCAGTCTAGAGTGCAACATTGACTCACCCAAGTTATGTAGCTCACTGTAAATCATGGTCGATAAATATAATAGATTCGTTGATCAAAATATGTAAGTGCATTGGAATAAAAATCTTCTTTTTCTAATGCAGCTGACAATACAGAGACATTATGCCATAAGCACCGTTGTTACCGTTGCACCGGCGTTACTCACTTAGCACTACCCAGGCGGCACGTGCAGTTTGAAGATATGCTACGAACGCGAGTAACACTACCCCAACAACGCTCTACGATCCTATTAGACCGGGACGTACGGTTTAAAGTGGATTCCGAACCACTACAAACATCCATGGCAACGCCGCGAGTGCCAGAGCGCTATCCACTTGGCCATCAGGCCCGTGGAATAAAAATCTTGATATCTATGCATCATTATTATATTCCAATTCCTCTTGTTTCTAATTTTTTAAAGAAAAATCAAAGTGAATTACTTATAACAGGGAAAAAAAACTGTAGAAACGGTAAAGAATTCTTTGTTGGTGAAATGGCAAAGTAGCGCGCTATACATTCAAATAAAGCATTCAAATATAGATTTCTCAATTGGTTGGAAAATTTGCCTTCTTTGCATTTTAATATCGCCAAATATATCAAGAAATTCTAGTTAAAACTTAAACGTCGGTGATATTTTAGTACTGTGTAGTGTTTGATCAGAGTTTTAAAAAATACAATAATTGTAACTTAAATCCACTATAACCTATTGGTGATTACAAAAATTATCATTTCAAATGTTTACTACATCAATTGTTTGATTATTATTGAAAGCAACTTCAAATATTAATTTTCATTATTTGCAACAACAATAATAATTGATTTATATGTAATATATAGGTAATCAGGTATACTAACTAATATCTATGAGATATATAATCAATAAAAGAAATTGTGATACCAAGTTTTATTATATTATGTTATTAAAAAGTTAAAAAAATTATTCACTTTCCAAAGCTTTATTAATATTGAAATTAAAAAATGAAATTAATGAATGCTTGAAATATATACGTAGTCATTAGTGAAGTAGTTTATATATATATATATATATACATGTGTTACTAATCCTCAATGTCCTGTAGTGCGGGACGGACATCCCATGAGGCATCTACTTATGGATGCAGGGAAAGGGGTCAGCGTCTGTTGTGATGGAGCACCAGTAGGTAGAAGTCTAACTTGGCTCCGTGACGCTCTCACAGTCATAGAAGACCGGAACCTTTGGCTTAAAAGGGATTCCGAACCATTACAATCATCCATGGCACCGCTGGGACTTGAACCCAAAACCTGTGGCACCGAGCGCCAGACACTCGGCCATTTAGGACCATAACAATTATATATAGTTTAACTTCTTATTTTTGTTTTGTACCCTTATATAGAATTGTGAATTTTTTTCATGTGTTAGTTGTATAGTTAATCATGTCACCTATAAATTGAGGATTTTCTATCTATAAAAATCAACTTTAATTTAAACACACGCATATATATATATATACATGCATATATTTATTTAAATACTTTTCTTTAATACTTTAATATTCACATATAAATTTTTATTTAATGCTTCACACATACTTAAATATATAGCATTTAATTTATATTACATTTTTACAGAGAAAATTACTTAAATGTCTCAATTTTTTTCATAGTAGGCTTATTTTCTTCTTTTTCAACTTTTCAGACTGACTAAAAAAAGTGAAAAATTTTTTTCTGGCTAATAATAATAATAATAATAATACAAAAAAAACTTTTAACCAGAAAAAAAAAAATTAAAGGTTTGTTCAATAATGTAAAACCCAAAACCATTTTCATATTTAAAAAAAAAAAAATTCATAAAAATGAACATTATGAAAAATGTTCGAACGTACTTTATTCTATAAAAAAACAAATTGTAAAAAAAAAGAACAAAGCTTTGAAAGAGTAAAAAAAAAAAAAATTATAATATAAATGCAATGAATCTTAATTAAGAAAGTGCATTCATTATGAAGCTTTTTATTATTTTTTTTTTTACCTACAAGTTTTTGTTCCTATTTTTTTCCACGCTTCCTTCATGTCTTCTTTTTTAACAAAGTATGAAGAAGAAAGAATAAAAAAAAAAAAGCAACAGGTAAGAAATGCCTTTTGGAGATCATTACGAAGAAGTTCTGAGGGGAAAAAAAACAAAATGGCGCTGTTGCACAGTTATCATTTCTCTGATATAAGACAAATGAGATTCCTTAATGAAGGAATGAAGGAAACCGACTTTTTTTTTTACAATGAGATGGAATTGTTATTTGTTCCAATTAACCAAGAAATGTTTTCTTCTGTTTAGGATTGGGATTCAGAGATGATTAAACCGTGGGATATATTGCCATCATTATCTACGTAATTAAAAATCGAAATGCGGATATAAGGAAAGATTCAACAAAACATAAACATTGTTTTATGAGTTGTTATTATTCATATATATAGTTGTTGAATCCTTGTAATTAATAGTCATCAAGTAAATCATAAATATGCTACTGTAACTACAACAATATATTGCCAAAAACCATGAAATATATTGCCATTAATTAATATATAGAATTACGAATATAATAAAAGATTCAACAGAAAGTAAATGTTGTTTCCTGAGTTTATTATTCATATATTTGTATATTGTATATAATATGTTGAATCCTTGTAATTAATAATCATCAAGTAAATCCTATATATGCTACTATAACCACAACAATATGCCATAAAACCATAAAATATATTGTCGTTATTATCTATTATCTAAATATTGTTAGCTAACTATATATAATCATTATTATCTAAATATATTGTCATTAATTAAGAAAAAGAATTACGAATATAAGAAAAGATTCAACGATAAAAAAAGCATTGTTTCGTGAGTTATTATTCATATATATAGTTGTATATAGTATCCTTGTTGAATACAATATATTCAACAAGGATGTTGTACCTTGTTGAATACATATGTTGAATCCTTGTAATTAAAAGTCATCAAATAAATTATAAATATGCTACTGTAATCACAACAATGAAATATATTGTCATCAAACCATGAAATATATTGCCTTTATTATCTACGTAATTAAGAATTCGAATTGCGAATATAAGAGATGATTCAACGAAAAAAATAAATATTGTTTCGTGATTTATTATTCATATATATAGAAAGTATATTATATATTATATGTTGAATCCTAGTAATTAATAGTCACCAAGTAAATCCTAAATATGCTACTGTAACCACTATAATGAAATACATTGTCATTATTATTTAAGAAATCAAATAGCAAATATAAGAAAAGATTCAACAAAGCATAAACATTGTTTCATGAGTTAGTATTCGTATATATAGTTGTACATTGTGAATAGTATGTTGAATCCTTGCAATTAAAAGTCATCAAGTAAATCATAAATATGCTACTGTAACCACAACAATGAAATATATTGTCATTATTATCTACGTAATTAAGAAATCGAATTGCTAATATAAGAAGAGATTCAACAGAAAGTAAACATTGTTTCATGAGTTATTATTCACATATATAGTTGTATATTGTATACTTATATATATATATTGTGCTTGTAAATAAAATTAAAGTCTTCCCGTGATCCTGAAAGTGGCCCTCTTCTTGAAGCCTTGATAGGTCTGGTACAGACCATGGCTGTACAATGTAAATTAATGATTTGCAGCTTATTAAAATTTATATTAGATGCCAATTCATTTTGTGTTTAAATTCTAAAAAAATATAATTTTATTTAATATTGCTTTATTTAATTAGTACCACAAAAAAAAAAAAAACTCATCTGTTTACGGGTCTTAACAGTGTCGAAAGTAAGATTGCAGTGCGATTACCTTAAACGAAGTATCTAATCACCTATAAACTGATTGCCTCTTTGAACTAAAAACTTTCAGTGATTTAAGAAACCTTTTAATAAATTGCTCTCTATTCCCATATGAACTAATTTTTTGAATGGAGTGAGTTATTTTCTGTTATTAAAGAGAATTGTTCTTAATGAACTTTTTTTTAACTTGCAGTACAATTAAATCAATTTAGTGACTATTATTGTATACAAAGATTAAAAAAAAAAACATTGAAATTCGGATAATTTACTTAAGTCGTCTGTGATTAAACAAAGATTTTGCTTCCTTTTCTCAAAATATTTTTTTCTCTTTAAATGATAGCTTTTGCATTAATTAAGCATAACAAAAGTAAATCGCTTTTTTTTTTTGTGGAAAAACAGTGCAGAAATAACAAAGAACACAGTGATAGAATAACTTTCGGGAAATGAAAACAAGAGCTTAAAGATTCCCAGTTTTCGTTTTCCAGTAATTTTTATGCCGACAGCTCTTTTGTAACTTAGAATTAATCAATTTTTTTTTAAAAAACATTATTTAAAAAAACAATCTTAAAATCTGATTATCTTATTAATTCGAGTTCGGTTAAGTTTATTTTATATATGATAACAACTGATCTTTTAATTAAATAAACTGTTGATTCTGTTCTTCTAAGTTTGTCGAAGATTATAATAAGTCTTTTTAAAAAACACAGAAAGTGATATATTTTTACAAAGATGGAAGAATTATTCAATTGATTATCATAATAATTCAATTAATTCCATTTTAAATAAAATTTTTTTTGTATAAATTAAAGTAATTTGAAAGATTTCTGTTAAAAATAAAGCAATATGCTTATTGGATAATTTGTAAAAGTTGTAAAATAGTTTTGAACTACAATAATATGACCATATAATATGAATTAATGTTTATTTTTAAATTCAATTAAATTACTTTAGATTGTTGAACAATAAACCCGATGCAAAAATATCTGTATAAGATAGATTTGGTTTAGTTTGTCGCTCTACGGTCATTTTAGTATGTCCACTTTGGGCTAATTAGACCGGGCAATACAGTTTATTGTATATAGAAGCAGGATTTCTCTATTGTTAATTTTTTATACCAGTATCATAAAACTCATTTAAAATAATACTAGTTTAATTAATTATGAAAATTATAATCAGTCATACTAAATTTAGTCTACAAATTAACTTTGAAACAATATATTTTTAATAATTAAGTCGTTTTATGGTGATTTTCTGTGTTACAATAATTGTAAATTTTAAAAATTATTTGAGAAGAACAATCAATTAATTTATGAAAACATTTTATGTTCAATTTTCCATTCTCTTTGAATTA
>BPLQ01015526.1:1458186-1485961 GCA_021605075.1 Caerostris darwini
GGGGATAATGTTCTAAATATGGTTATTTTAATTTATGTAAATTAAAATTTAAGCCACAAATTATTATATATATAAATTAATTCTTTAATAAAAACATTCCTACTTTAAAGATGAATAATTAATTGCTACCAAATAATTTTGTCTTATTCTATAACACCTGGTAACAATAGCTATTGGCAAAAATAAATAAATAAAAATTTAAACAAGTAATATAAGAAAAAAAAATTTTAAAGTCAATTCCTGTTTTTTTTCACTATATTGCAGAAAAGTCCTTTATAAATAAAGTTGAAATTTTCCTCTTACATCTGGTGCCATCTATTGGTAGATACATGCAACTTAAATCTAAAAACACTAAAGTTAGTTAATTCAATTTAATTACTGAATTAATATTTGAAAAAACTGTATTAATACCAAGTGTCATCCACTACAAGTTTAAAAAACATGTGGATGAATAAAAAGTATTTCATTAACGATACTTGAAAACTTGAGCAAGATATATAAATATATATATATATAGGGAGAGTGTGAACTAATAGTTGGAATTGAAAAATAAAAGGCGAAATTGAAATTTTATGGAACAAAACTAGAATTTCTATATGAAATCAGAAAAAAATTTCGTATAGTAATTTCATGACTGATTCGAGTAACATTTTTGATGGAATTTTTTTCCGAATATTTCATTTAAAACATTCTAAAGGCATAATATTACGCTAATTGACAAATTTAGCATAATATCTTATAAATTAGTATTATATCTAATCATCAATGTCTAGTGAAGTTATTTTCTATGAAAAAAAAATCATATTAAATTGAACTAATAAGATTTTTTCGTTATATATTATTATAACAATTAGATAACACGAAATTAACTTCTCTATTATACCATATTGTATTTTGCATATCGTATATTTATAATTTTTGCATTGAAAGATGCACCATTTGGTTAAAAGCTTTACATAAAATTATCCTAAATCCGCAACTCTGTTTAGCCTAAAAGTGTGCACAAGATGACCGTAGAGCGACAAACCAAACCAAACTAGTAGATAAAATTCGGTGACTTTTGACATTTTCACGCAAATTCATTTAAATACCGCAGCAACATTCATTAAGGAATGGTTTTTTTTTATCAAATGTGTAAAAAAGATAAATTTTATAATGATATTCTATCATTATTGGTTATACATTTTGCTGTTAAAAACATACTGTATACCTATTTTAAATGGTAATTCTTTTATTTGTTGCCATATGATTAATCTAAGCATGAATTTATAATAAATTTAATAAACATTCTACTTAACAAAAAGAGAAGATGTACCCAAGCCAACTTGTGTGCTTGCAATTTGGATATAAATTTCAGGGTTTGTTTTTGTACACGCAGAGGTGGCCAACCCTGAAATGCATCCTAACTCCGCGATCCGCATATAAAATTATATATCCCCCTATTAGATTTAGACCCACTGTAGACATTTTTTTGGATTGAAAAATTGAAACATAATGAGTTATTATTTTTGTGTTTACTATTATTCTTACCTGTAAACAGAGATAATATAGTAATTATGATACTAAACGCACATTGTAAAGAAATATAGAACACTAAGACTGAAATGTAAAAAATATATAAGTATAAATGAAATAAAAATTAAAAAATATTTATTTGACTCGTGCGATATTTGTTACTCCACTTTTTCTCTTAGCTTTTACAAATCGATCTCAATTTGGGTATTTGCACATCGTAGTGTGTATTGTGTCCGTTATGTTTGGGCGTAATTTGTGTTGGGTCAATTTCATTTTAGAGAAAAACGATTCGCAGGTGTAAGTTGAACGAAAAGCGCTAGCAACTTTAACTAAGAGTCTGGTTTGCTCTGCTATCAACAATCAACTGTGCGATACGCTCAGTTGATTGACCCTCCCTAGATACTAGGGAGGGTCACTGCGTCACTGAAGAACATAGAACCTGTTACATTAGAACATAGAACCTGCGTCACTGAAGAACATAGAACCTGTTACATTAGTTATTCCAAGATGCACTCATATCATAATTTTTTGAAATATATTTTGATACACAAAGACACAAGTTACGTGATTTTCAAATTTGAGGTGAAGTAAAAAGTTTTTCTAATAAATAGAATATTTTAATTCATGTAATGGCATTCAAATTATTTTTTGCTCTAATGCAGTTGGTAAACACTTAGACACTTGGATGCTAAGCCAAGCGCTGCACTGATGTTACTCATTTCGCATTACCCAAGAGGTGTGTGTAGCTTGAAGATAAGCTACGGACGCAGAGTAACACTACCCCTGCAACGATCTACGACTATATTAGATCGGTGGATTCCGAACCACCGCAAACATCTATGGCACCGCCAGAAACCGAACCCGAAACCAGAGCGCCAGAGCATTAGCTACTCTGCCGTGTTCATACTTATTTTTATTTAGATTTAAAAGTAACATAATATGATTAACTTTGTACAGTTATTAATAATGAAAGAAAATTGATTTAGACACGTACCTTAAATTATTTTTAATAATTATTGTAATAATATGCATCAGCATTAAGTTATGAAAATTCTGAAAAATTTCATTCTGGTATTAAAGATAATGATAAAAATGAAATAATAGTAAAATAATAAAACATTATATCATATAATTTAAAAAAAAGTTCAGTCCGGAAATAATCAACTAAATTATTTTTCCCTCATGGGAGCCAAAAAAATATAAATAAATAAACTTTACTGTTTAAATTAATTTTTAATATGAAAGTCCCAAAAATTTTTTATGAAATACTTTCAATTTAAAAAAATGACTATATTCCAATTTTTTTGTTATTCATTCATTAAAAATTAATCTAATTCCATTTCTAGGTCCCAAAATTCTCTTTATTAATTCTCTTGTGACTTTTTATTCCATGAAACCTTATTGTTTATCTTCGGATCACATGAATAAATTTATTAAATTAATTTCAAATAACTTATAATTTTAAAAAATAGATAATATAGAAAAAAATCCTAAATATTTGGTAAAATATGCATTTAGAGAAATACATTCATGAAAAAATCCTATAAAAGTTAATCAGAAAGTAAAAAAAAAAACTTCCGTTTTAATTAAAAAATTTCTTTACGATGGTTCACCATTCATTTGTTTCTTGAGTAGTTAATAATAAATAGGCTCTCCATAACGTGTGTACAAAGGAGGTAAAAATGCTATAAAAGAATCCGTGTTTCCTTTTTCTAATTATGAAACGAAAGTTCTATTTAAAGTCGATTTGTTCATTTTTCGAATAATTTTGAATTAAGAATCTCTCGGGAGGAAATATATTTTGATACATCAAGACACAAGTTACTTGATTGCAAATTTGAGGTGAGATAAGAAGTTTTTCTAATAAATAAAATATTTGAATCTTTGTAATGATATTCAAATTACATAGTAGAACATTTTTTTTAAATAAAAAAACGAGTAAATATATATTTTATACTATATATAATACTGTGTTCAAAAAGTAAAACCAGTTTTCAATTTAAATTCCCCGGGCATATGGTATTTCAATTTTTTTTTTCTTTTTTAGGTTGTTGGCACTGTCCTTGACATCTGTGTGAAATTTCACGTCAAAATATTCAATAGTGTTTGAGTGATTTACGACTTTACGTGGTCTTACTTTTTTTGGACACAGTAGTATATTTAAAAAATGTATCAAATACTATATTGTTAGAAATTAAATATTGAATTAAATTGGCTGAATTAATAATGTTTAAGTGAGAAATTAGATAATCTTTTCTAGAATTGATCGAAAATTCCCTTTTTTTATCTTTTGAGTACTATAATCACAATGCTGTATGTTTGCTACGGGTAAGAGCTAAAATGGTTCAACTGCTGTAACAAAAAATTTATTGCACAAACAAAGGAATCACAGACCTGAACGGTGTATTTAAAAATTAAATCTAAGACTAATCCTCTTTTTCGATGAGCCCCGCTTAAATTGGGGCTTGACTAGATGCTACTGCTTTGTCTCGATTAAAAAACTATTACTACAACACATCACACAAAATCACTATGCCTAGAGCTGAGTTGCCCCTATACAGTTTGGGAGGGATATGGGGGAGAAGTATGATTGGGCTCTGTGACGCTCTACAATCATATGAGACCGGGACTTACGCCTTAAAGTGGATTCCGAACAAACATCCATTACACCGCCGGGATTCGAGCCCGAAATCTGTGGCACCGAGCTCCAGAGAGCTAGACACTCGTCCATTAATACTAGAGTTAAAAAAAATTGTCATTAAATTTGGATTATAATAACAGGGAAGAAGCTAAAGAGGTTGTGATTATTGCAGCCAGAATTTGGAGCGATCCTTCAACGCACGCTTGGTGGTATGTTTGAATTGTATAATGCCATATCACGCGTGTTGTTCATAATGCCTATGCCGTCTCTCAAAACCGCAGATAGAACATCTCTGGACTGTCCATTTATCAGGCATGTCACCAAGAGAATGAGCTTTGGGCCTCGCGAACTGACCCATTAATGTTCTGCGACAGTTATAGTCATGAATTGTCGAGTCCGTACAGTAGCATCCTGTCAGCCGAGTCACATACAATGTCCCTCTGATGCAATGTTTAGAGGCTCATTGCACTCGTGGTGGTTTGGCTGGGTTACTGGTAATAGGGTTATAGTAGGGATGTACATCCTCTTAAAGATTGGTGGTTGCAAATATTAACCATAACTTGATCAGTGGCTGAACAAAAAATTATCTTTTAAATCAATTGTACATATATATTGTTATCCAGTATATATATAATTGTTAACAACAATTGTTATAAACAATTACACACACACATATATATATATATATAGAGAGAGAGAGATAGATAGATAGATAGATATACGGGATAGATATACTTTTAATTAATCCACAACGTTTAACTGAAATGGCTTCTCAGAATGGCATTGTTTCTTGTCACTTCCAAGCAATTAAAAAATATCTTCCAAATTGTCATATTCAACAGAAGATCGTATTTTAACTGTTAAAAATGGTATTTGGGAGGTATGCTGAGGATTAATGCTAAGGCAGTCGCATTTCTCCGAAATTCGTGAGCTGGCTGTGAACACTGGTGAATAACAGTCGATGCAAAAGTCCTCATTAAGCACGCAATGTGTTGACCCCATTAACACTGAGTTTAAAAGATGATTTATGTATATATAATGTCTTATTTTATTTGTTTAATATTCTTCTAATAATTTATCGTTAGCTTTCTTTTTTTCTTTTTTAAAACTGGATGGAAGGGACGTTCCCTGTTTTCGTGTTCAGTTAAAATTAGACAGCAATTTTTAAAGAAAAAGCAGTAAAAATTAAATGCGGAATGAAAAGTAAATAAAGAAAGTTGATATATCATATTAAAATGGCTTATTAAGTGTTTTTATAACTGGTTATATTTTGGAAGTAACCTAGTGCAAGAAGTGAAGGGTTTCGATTTTTTAGTAGTCATTCTAGAAAATGTTAACATATATATATAATTACATTGTTCAAATAACCCTACGTATTTGATGTGTTATTTAGCAACAACTATAACTGCTTTTTTAAGCGCAATTTTAAATTTTAACATGTTTTTTTGAAATCCACGAAATACGTAAGGAATTCTTGCAACGAACATCTGCGAAAGGGTAATTCTTGAAAACCAACAATAATACTTGTATCTAAGTTCCTGTCTCTTGTATTAAGATCAGAAATAAAAATCATTTAGATAGACATATTTCTTTCAAATCGACACGTAACTGATAAAAGTTTTTTTAATTTTCCATAAATTATAATATATTGAATGGAATATTTTCTAATACAGTGTTACTTCAACAATGTGGCACCTTTGGAATAAGTACAACTTGATATACGTCTTGTTTGGAAGCGGTTTTTTTTGTTTGGAATGCAATTCGAGGGGGTCAAAATCTTTGCTATTGGAGGGATGTCAAACACTTTGTAGGAAGTACCACTCCCAACGAAGTCGTGACAACATTTTCGAGAATGACAAGATTAAAGTCCCATTTCCAAAATATCCTGAGAAAAAGGTAAAAACAAAATACTTTTGGACAGATTTTTAGTAAAAGTCAACACATCCGGTGACATCTATTCTTCAACCAGGTCCAAAGAGGTAGAAAAGAGATAACAAGTATTATA
This sequence comes from Caerostris darwini, assembly GCA_021605075.1. NCBI lineage: Eukaryota > Metazoa > Arthropoda > Arachnida > Araneae > Araneidae > Caerostris > Caerostris darwini. The sequence goes on from BPLQ01015526.1 coordinate 1,464,348, forward strand.
AAAAAAATTTTTTTTAAGTCATTTCCTACTTTTTTTCACTCTTTTGCAGAAAGTCCTTTATAAATAAGTTTCATTCATTTTTTTAAGTTTATCTGGCTCCATCTATGGGTAGATATATGGAACACAAAACTAAAAAAAAATCAAATTAATTAATTGAATTTAATGAATGAATTAATACTTGAAAAAACCGTATTAACATCCAGTGCCCTCTACTGCAAGTTCAAAAAAAATGTATTTGAAGGAATTGAAAAAAGAAAGAATTAAATTGGATAAATTTTTATTTTTGTATTAATTTCATTTAATATTTTTTGTATTTAAGTAATATGTATTTTAGTACCAAGCAGTTTTTAAATTATTTTATAAAATGTATGTTATACAAATGAATATACAATATGCCATCTAAAATATGATTTTTTTCCATCGGATTAATCATTTCTTCCATATTTCTTGGTTTTGTATAAGTTCTTTTAATATAAGTCAAAAGATCTGGAGACGAATGAGAATATATATCGAGGTTAAAATGAAAATATACTTTTTTTATTAAACCTGAACCACACCATATCCCATATTTAATGTTTTACCAAAATTTGAACGTTGAAATTTTTTTTACTTTTTAAAGTAAAATTGACATATTATGAGGCGAACCATTAAAGAACAGTGGCAGACAACATTCATTTCTCGTCAGTGCCTTTTTAGATTATATTAAAGACATTAAATTTGAATATTTTTTATATCATGATAAAAATATGTATGTTATAAAACACATTCCTTTCTGACAATTATCTTTTTCACAATTATCTTCTACAAACAGTGCAGCATTTTTTTTTCTCACTTGAAGAGTTTTGGCATTTCATTCCCAGGAGTGAGGAATGCATGTTATTTGAATAATAAACCCATCACTCAAATTCAGCAGACGAGCAGTGTTTTGAGTAGTTATATTGCATGCAATTAGCGTTTTGTACTAATGAGAACAACCTGCCACTCAAATCGGATAGCAGACATTCGGTATCATGTATAATGAGAAATACTCTACTGGGAATATTCTCCTGTTCTTTAACTAATCTGTTACTGTTCTTTTTTAACTCAAGAAATTAGTGAATGGCCTTCACAGGTCGAAATAATTACAAATTGAATATGAACTATACGGGGCCTGAATAGCCGAGTAACTAGCCCTCTGGCTCTCATTACCACAGGTTTCGGGTTCGCGTCCCGGCGTTGCCATGGATGTTTTTAGAGGTTCGAACTTCACTTTAAACCGTAGGTCCCGGTCTAATAGGATCGTAGAGCGTTGCGGGGGGCATTGTTACTCCGCGTCTGTAGCTTCTCTTCAAGTTACACGCGCCCCCTGGGTAATGCAAAGTGAGTAACGTCTGTGGAGCGCTTGCCTTAAGGCATCCAACACAGCTGTCTAAGTGTTTGCCGGCTGCATTACAAAAAAAATATATGAACAATGCTATGAGTTGTTCCATCGCGATGGGTGGTAGACAACGAGCTGGGAAATGTCCACATCAATAGGAAGGGAGGAAAATTATTCTTGACGGAATGTCTTAAAAGGAAGTTTTTGGGAAAGAAGAGAGAGAGAGTTGTGCGATCAGAAGTATGTTTCTTTTTTTCTGAAGTGACTGAATAGCCCGGAGTTTCCGCCTGTTTTTCAAAGTGAGTCCCTTGTTTTATCACGCCGTGTGATAATTAAGATCTGCTGCAGACCAAGAAATTAGATTCGATATAGACTCCAGAACTCTGAAAAATTCTCTACCTTGGAGTGGACTTGTGATTTAATCTTTCACTTGTGATCAAATTTTATTTTTAATCTTTTATTTGTATATATATATATAAATATATATATAGTGCTTAAATAAAAATTAAAGTGTTCCCATGTATCTGAAAGGGGCCCTCTTCTTGAAGTCGTTATAGGTCTAATATAGGCGGAGACATTACAGTACAAATAATTTTTTTAAAATTTTCAATATCTTTGTATATTAATCCAGAGTTCATTATTTGTTTATATATATATATATATATGTGTGTGTGGTGTATAGTGCCTGTAAACAAAATTTAAAGTGTTCTCATGAACGTGAAAATTACCCTATTTTTGAAGCAGTTATAGGTGTAATATAGGCCGAGACGTTACAAAAGGAATTTTATTTAATTTGCATACATTTTATGGAATTTTAAATGAAATACAATAATTTGTTATTGAGATAACTGTTGTTATAGTACTAATATAAATTTTGAAACTTTATTATATAATTAGTTTTTGTAACACGGAATTAGGCTAAAAATGTAGAAATTTGACTATAATGTTCAAAATAAAATTAGAGAATTATGCATTAAAATACATTTTAACAGTTAATATTTTAAAAAGTTAAATAATAATAAATTAAAATATAAATAAAAGTTAAAAAGTTTTCATATTCTTAAACTTAGAAATTTATAGAAATAAGAGTTTTAAATTGAATCCAAATATTATAATATTTCTATAAAAAACTTGTATTCTGAAATAATGAAACACTCATTATCATCTTCTGTGCCGCAACAGCCCATGGTGGGCCAAGACCGTCTGCCTACTGGCAGATTTCAAGACAGAAGATATTTTCTTTTTGCGGGGTACGGTTGTTAGTCCTACGCCCAACGCTCTACAATCGTATTAGACTGGGAAGTGATAAAATTTAGACTTAAAGTGGATTTCAAACCCATAATAAACATTCATGGTACCGCCGGGACTCGACTCCGAAACCTGTGGCACCAAGCGCCAAACACTCAGCTATCAGAACCCAATGAAACATCCCAATATTAAATTTATTTGAATATTGAACTGTGCCAATGGATGTAATGTTGTTATCTATGTATAAATATAATTACTAATTAAGTGGTGATTAAAATTTAATAAACCTACATGTGATTGAGAAATATCTTCTATAAAATTAGATTTAAGTAATTGATGAATATTTTACAGCTATTTAATTATATGGCAATAGCCTAAGCTAAAAATCAATCCAATTACTTTTATTTCACGTTACGTTATATGTTATAACAACTTTCTAAGAGAAAAGTGCTCATGGTTATTTAATTTATTTAAAAAAAAAGCAATCAAATATTTTCCTACACATTTTTTTTTCATAAATACCAACTTTTCCCCAAAATTTCCCTCCAACCATTTCATTGCACTTTGGGGAATTTATTCCACGAATATTTTACAGAATAGTTGGAGCGTGTTCAATGCAATTTCAGGATATGAAAATATCCGTGGCATCCATCTCCTTTCGAACGCCCGCATTCCACGCGCCCTTCGACCGACCAAACGACTTTCTGTCCATGAATTTATCTCTCTCTAAGTGGCATCGATTTGTGACATCACGCGCTCTTCGTATTTAAAGCACTCACTCCGGCGTAAAGCAACGTCAGAATTTTCGAATTTTAATAAATTATGCGCTGCTTCAAGTGAAGTGTTCGAATGTTCGGAAAACTGCGCTCATCCGTTTAAATATTTGGAGTTCGATGACGTAATTAAGTGCGAAGGCGGACATATTTGAAATTCGAGAATTCTAGCTTTTGATTTAGGATCGAACTTGGATAGATCAAGTTTAAATAGGAGGGAAATTATATCAAAGTGGAATAATTAGTTGTTATTCATAATTGCTTTTTTGATGTAAATACACTATCAAATAACAACCTTGAATTTGGTAAGGGGCATTGTTAAATATGCGTGGTTAAGAGACATAATTTTAATGCATGGTTAAGACACGCATGTATGGTTTAGAGATATAGAGAAATAAGAGACATAAGTTAAGAGACATAGATTGCTGTAGCATGCTCAGTTGGGCCTGATGGCCGATTCACTAGTGCTCTGGCGTTCGGTGTCACAGGTTTCAGGTTACAGTCCTGGCGGTGCCATGGATGTTTGTAGTTGTTCGGAATCCCCTTTATGCTGTAGGTCCCTGCTTATTATGACTGTACAGCATTGGGCGTAGGGCTGACAACCCTATCCCGTAAAAAGTAAACATCTTTAGTCTTGAAATCTGCCAGTAGGCCATCTTGGCTAACTATAGGGCTGTTGCGCCATAGTTAGCCAAGTTGATGTCTGGCAGTAGAAAAGTTGCTGTGATGTTGATAATGAGGATTGAATTGACCCAATGGGTATAATATTATTATCTATATATAAACATGCTTTCGAATACAGTGATGATTAAAATTTGATAAACATGCATGTGATTGAGAAACATTTATATTTATTTCTTTTTTCTAATGCAGCTGGCAAATACTTGGACCGTAATCTTTTTATGGCATAAGCAAAGGCTGCACCTACGTTACTCCCTTAGAGTTACTTAACGGGCACGTGTAGCTTGAAAATAAGTTACGGACGCGGAGTAACGATGGCCTGTAACACTCTATGATGGTATTAGACTGGGACCTATGGTTTAAAGAAGATTCTGAATCACTACAAACATCCATGGCACCGCCGGAACTCGAACCCGATACCTGCGGTACCGAGCGCCATCATTCCCCAGAAAATGTTTTATAAAAATAGATGTAAATAAACGACGATATTTTACAGCTATCTAATTATATCTCAATAGCCTAAGCTAAAAATTAATCCAATTACTTTTATTTCACGTTACGTTATATGTATAACTACTTAATAAGAGAAAAATATTCATGTTTATTTACTTTAGAAAAAAAAAGCAATCATATATTTTCGGACACATTTTTTTTTATAAATACCAACTTTTCCCCGAAAATTCTCCGAAAATCCCTCCATCCGTTTCATTGCACTAGGAGGAATTTATTCCACGAATATTTTACAGAATAGTTGGAGCGTGTTCAATGCAGAATATGAAAAGGATGAAAGGATATGATATGAAAATATCCGCAGGATATGAAAATATCCGCAGCATTCCCCCTTTCGAACGCTCGCTTCCACGCGCACTTCGATCGACCCAATGACTTTCTGCATTTCTAGTCCTGAATTTATATCTCTCTAAGTGGAATCGATTTGTGACATCACGCGCTCTTCGTATTTAAAGCACTCACTCCGGCGCAAAGCAGCATCCGAAGAAGGTTCTGGGAGAGAGCAGGATTTTCGAATTTTAATAAATTATGCGCTGCTTCAAATACAGTGTTCGAATGTTCGGAAAACTGCGCTCTTCGGTATAAATATTTGGAATTCTATGAATTAAGTAAGTGCGAAGGCGGACATATTCGAGAATTCGAGACTTTTGATTTAGGATCGAATTTGGATAAATCAAGTTAAGGAGAAATTACAAGGGAAATTATATTGAAGTGGAAAGATTAGTTGTTATTCATAATTGCTTTTGCGATGTAAATTCACTATCAAATAACAACCTTGAATTTGATACGAGGTCATGTTGAATATGCATCGTTAAGAGATGCAAGTTTCGTTCTTGTATTACCCGCTGTAGCATGCTCAGCCGGGCCCTGATGGTTGAGTGACTAGTGCTCTGGCGCTCGGTGCCCCAGGTATCGGGTTAGATTACTGGTGGGGGCGTAGTTGTTCGGCATCCACTTTAAACAGTAGGTCACTGTCTAATATGGCTGTAGAGCGTTGGGCGTAGGGCTGACAACTCTACCTAATAAAAAGAAAACATCTCCAGTCTCGAAATCTGCCAGTAGGCAGACAGCCTTCTCCCACTATGGGGCTGTTGCATCACTAATGATGATGATGACCACGCTCAGTTAATGTGTAATTTATCAGATGCTCGATTTTTCTTGATGGTATGCATTGCATTCACTGGAGATTATTGCAACGTTTCACATCGATAGTTTGCCATTTACCAAGTTTTTCCTAATATACATTCAAGTGAAGGACAACAAATGCCAGGCGTCTTAGGTGATTTTCTTAAATCAAAAGTTCGTTACTCCCTTATGTTGCATTGCAGAAACAGCTTTGAAAAACAAATGGACTTGGAGAAATTCTTACAGTTCTGTGCGCTTGCTCAAATTTCCTAATAACAATCTATTATTTCTAGGGCCGAGTGGCTAGCGCTCTGGCACTCGGTTCCACAGGTTTCGGGTTCGAGTCCCGGCTGTGTTACGGATGTTTGTAGAGGTTCGGAATCCACTTTAAACCGTAAGATCCGGTCTAACTGGATCGTAGAGTGGTGCGGGGAATATTGTTACTCCGCGTCTGTAACTTATCTTTAAGCTATACGCACTCCCTGGGTAGTGCTAAGGGAGTAGCGTCGGTGCAGCCCTTCCTCATGGCATAAAAGACAACTATCTAAGTATTTACCAGATGCATTAGAAAAAAAGAGACATCAGTTTCGTTGTTGTATTATCTGTGGTAACCTGCACAGTTAGTGTGCAATTTAACAAATGATCGATTTTTCTTGATGGTATGCATTACAATCACTGGAGATTGTTGCAACGTTTCACATCGATAGTTGGACTGCCTGGTTTGCCATTTTCCAATTTCTTTCCATTTATTTTAAGTTTCGCTATATATTATAATAACTTTATAACAGAAAAGTGCTCCTGATTATTTACTTTATAAAAAAAGCAATCAAATATTTTCCTAGACATTTTTTTTAGAAATTTTTTTTATTACCAATTTTTTCCAAAATTCCGCGAAAATCCCTCCATCCATTTCATTGCACTCGGAGGAATCTATTCCACGAATATTTTACAGAATAGTTGGAGCGTGTTCAATGCAATTTCAGGATATGGAAATCTCCCTCCTTTCGAACGCTCGCATTCCACTCGCACTTCGATCGACTAAACGACTTTCGCATTTCTAGTCCTGAATTTATCTCTCTCTAAGTGGCATCGATTTGTGACATCACGCGCTCTTCGTATTTAAAGCATTCACTCCGGCGTAGAGCAGCGTCCGAAGAAGGTTCTGGGAGAGAGTAGAATTTTCGAATTTTAATAAATTATGCGCTGCTTCAAGTGAAGTGTTCGAAGGTTCGGAAAACTGCGTTCATCCGCATAAATATTTGGATTTCGCCGAAATAATTAAGTGCGAAGGCGGACATATTTGAAATTCGAGAATTCTAGCTTTTGTTTTTAAGATCGAATTTGGATAAATCAAGTTAAAATAACAGGAAAATTATATTAAAGTAGAAAGATTAGTTATTATTCATAATTGCTTTTTTGATGCAAATGCATTATCAAATAGAAACCTCGAATTTGATACGAGGTAATGTTAAATATGCCTGGTTAAGAGGACAAAGATAACAAAGGTTTGATGGTATGCATTACAATCACTTAAAGATTGTGATAACTTTTCTCATCGATAGTTGGCTTGCCTAGTTTCGCATTTCAGTAGTTTTTTTTAGTTATTATTCATAGTTGCTTTTTTGATGTAAGAGCACTATCAAATAATAATAATTTTGGATTTGATAAGATGTAATGTTAAATATGCATTGTTAAAAGACATAAGTTTTGTTTTTTATTATCTGTTATAACATGCGCAGTTGCTGCGCAATTTAACTAAGGCTCGATTTTCCTTGATGGTATGCATTACAATCACTGGAGATGGTGACAACGTTTCATATCGATAATTGGTTGCCATTTTCCAAGCTTTTTAGTTATTATTCATAATTGCTCTTTTGTTGCAAATGCACCATGAAATAACAATCTTGAATTTGATAAAAGGTAATGTTGAAAATGCATTGTTAACAGACATAAACTTCGTTCTTGTATTACCCGCTTAGTATGCTCAGTTTGGGCTTGATGACCGAGTGACTAGTGCTCTGGCGCTCAGTGCCACAGGTTTCGGGTTCGAATCCCGGCGGTGCCATGGAAGTTTGTAGTGGTTCGGAATCCACTTTAAACCGTAGGTCTTGGTCTAATATGTTTGTAGAGCGTTAGGCGTAGGGCTGACAACCCTACCCAATGAAAAGAAACATCTCCAATCTCGAAATCTACCAGCAGGCAGACGGTCTTGGCCCACTAAGTTGCTGTTGCGCCACTGATGTGGTTGATCATGATTGAAATGAGTTAATATATATAATATTGTTACCTATATATAAATATGCTTTCTAATTCAGGAGAGATTAAAATTTGATAAAGATACATGTGATTGAGAAATACTTTTATAAAAATAGATATAAGTAATTGGTGAATATTTTACAGCTATCTAATTATATCTCAATAGCCTAAGCTAAAATTCATCCAATTACTTTTATTTCACGTTACGTTATATGTTATAACAACTCAATAACAGAAAAATATTCATGGTTATTTAATTTATTTAAAAAAAAGCAATCAAATATTTTCCTACACATTTTTTGTTTCATAAATTCCAACTTTTCCCCCAAAATTCTCCGAAAATCCCTCCAACCATTTCATTGCACTCGGAGGACTTTATTCCACGAATATTTTACAGAATAGTTGGAGCGTGTTCAATGCAATTTCAGGATATGAAAATATCCGTGGCACCCCTCCTTTCGAACGCTCGCATTCCAAGCGCACTTCGATTGAAGAAACGACTTTCGCATTTGTAGTCCTGAATTTATCTCTCTCTAAGTGGCATCGATTTGTGACATCACACGCTCTTCATAATGTAAAGCACTCCCTCCGGCGTAGAGCAGCGTCCGAAGAAGGTTCTGGGAGAGAGAGCTGGATTTTCGAATTTCAATAAATTATGCGCTGCTTCGAATAGAGTGTTCGAATGTTCGGAAAACTGCGCCCGCCCGTATAAATATTTGGAGTTCGATGAAATAATTAAGTGCCAAGGCGATTTGATTTAGGATTTTGATGTAGGATCGAATTTGGATCAATCAAGTTAAAATACAAAAATTATATTAATGTGGAAAGATTACTTATTCATAATTGCTTTTTTGATGTAAACGCATAATCAAATTACAACCTTGAATTAAAATATATAAGTTTCGTCCCTGTATTATCTGCTGTAGCATGCGCAGTTAGTGTGCAATTTAACATGTTTTAAATAAAAACTTCTACTGTCTCAAAATCTATCAGTAGGCAGAAGGCCTTGGCCTACTATGGGACTGTTGCGCTAGTGAAGTTGATGATGATGATGATTGAAATGAGCCAATGGATATCATATTATTATTTATGTATAAATATGCTTTCTCATTCAGTGGTGATTAAAATTTGATAAACATACATGTGATGCAGAAATATTTTTATAAAATTATCCTTGACGGTATGCTTTACAGGAGACTGTGGCAACGTTTCACATCTAAAGTTGCAGTTTTTTCTAATATACTATTTTCCAAGTTTTACCTAATATTTTTTTCTAATGCAGCTAGAAAGCACTTAAATAGTTGTTTTTGACGCCTTAAGGCAAGAGCTGCACCGACGTTACTCACTTAGCACTACCCAGGAGTGCGTGTAGCTTGAAGATAAGCTACGGACGCGAGCAATACAAACCCCGCATACCTCCACGATCCTATTAGACTGGGACCTACACTTTAAAGTATATTCCGAACTACAAGAAACATCCATGGCACCGCCGGATCTCAGAACTGAAGTCCTGTGGTATCGAGCGCCAGAGAGCTAGCCACTCGGTCATCAGGTCCCAAGTTATATCTTGCATTTCTTCCTTTTTTTTATTTAATGAAATACCAGAATTTAATTACATGGATTTCCATTTCAAGTAACTTTTCAACAACTAACAACTTTTCATCGAAAGATTTTAGTTGTTGGAAAAATTATTCCCCCTCATCCTTTTCGTCCCAATTGTTTTGAAGCTCTCTTATTTCCGATAGGTTTATAAACTTGTTTCTGATACAGCTTACAATCGTTAATCATGTTGTAGTAGGGGTTTATAATAATATAGTCGCAATATATATCATAATAATATCTTGCCATATGCAATAATGTCGTGCTTCACAACATAGCTGAATCCGTGGGCATGCATCTCATAAATTTAGACAACCTACGATGTTATATGCAGCCATAAATTACCAAGAAGAAAATTATTAATTCGGTAAACAAGACGTGTTCCCTTAAATTTGTCTACGGCTATTTGAAGCATTTTCTACGCATGCAAGAGAATTAGGCTGATAAATTACAAGATAAATGCTTGAAGTAGTGCAAAATAATAATAATAATTGTATTTAGAATAATATTAAAGACTGGAATATAAAGATATTTTACAGTTTGTTATCATCTATATACACTCATGTCCATAAATTAAGGATAATCAAGTTCAGGCAAAGAAAGAGACAGAAGCAAAACAAATTTGACTTATTTGTAAAGTCTATTTATTAAACAAAAGTAAAGTATTAAAAAGATGCTATATGTTTGACATAATTAATAAAAATTGCGATTTTTACTCCCTGGAGCAAATTTCAAAAAAGAACCTATTTACAAAAAACAGTATAACATGTTTAGTATGAGGGTTAATAATCGTTGCCAAAGCCTGGAGATGACACTCTGGGCGATTCCAAGTTCCTCGGATACTTCCAGCTGGGTACGTCCACATTCCAGTCGTTCGATAATTCTACCACTTAAAAAATCATCCAAATGCTTCCTTTGTGCCATAACTGTGCGGTTATTGCAGTGAAAGGCTTTTAAAGCGCTTGTGAACAATTTTACTTCTTTGCCATCATTCCTTATATACCCCTCTCTCACACTCTCGTCATCGTGCCGTACTATCCGCGCCATCTGGTAGTTTCCTGTAATTTGCATATTCTTCTTCAAGATGTGTGTGATAATTCTACAGGTGAAATTTTTATTTTAGAGTTCAATTTCTGTGTGATTCTGAGTTATCCTTAATTTATGGACATGAGTGTACTGTGAGTATCTTGTCATGCGCTATAGGATTGTACTTCACAACATAATTGAATCTATGAACTTGTTTCTCATAATTTTTTAGACAACCTATGATGCTATCTGCAGCCATAAATCACCCAGAAGGAAATCATGAAAGGAAGTTTTAAAAAATCTGATGAAAGAATTCCACCCGAGTCCTACTTCAGATAATTGCAAATATTGTAAGAAACACGAAAATCAAGAAAGCTCCCGGTCTTGATTCCATCATTAATATTGAAACTACCTGGCATTACGATCATCAAATTAAACATTCTCATCAATATGATTCTAGAACTCAAGCACTTCCCTTAATCATGGAAAGTGCCAGCAATTATCCCAATTCTAAAACTTTCTAAGAAATATCATTCTTCTTTTAAGAAAAGATCCTACCGATACGGATAATTATCCACCTATCATCTGAACAAAATTTCAGAATCCCTCATACTCAATAGGCTTAATCAATTTTTGGAACCTAACAATAGAGAGTTTTTGCATACCGTATTTTGGACGTCCGTTAGCTTTTTCTCCCTAGAGCGCATGCTCATAGGTAACTTTATTACAGATACGCATGCGCAATTTCCTATGAGCATGCGCGCTAGGGAGAAAAAGCTAACAGACGTCCAAAATACGGTATGCAAAAACTGTTTAATATCAATTTTTAAGGAGCAATGTAGATTCAGGAAAGACCTATCAACCACCCAACAACTTCTTAGAGTTGTAGAATTCATCACTTCTGTAGAATCCTTGCATTCATTCATTCACTAAATTTTGTAATGGAGAATTAAAGAAAAAAATTTCTTAAGCGTTCTATATTCTTTTTAATATATTACAGAAGAAAAAAATCGTATAAAATCCTTTAAAAATTTTTTTTCTTTTTGCATTTTACATCAGGTGAATCAGCATTGCTTTGAAGCATTAACGAGAAATACACACATGCACTTATATATAACATATCGTCATATTCTGTATGGAATTTTCTTTTACTTCTTTTTTCTAGATACGCAAGAACTGTTTTTTTTTCTAGATATATATGAGAATGAAATAAATGAAAAAAGAGAATCAGTTATGGAGTTAGTGTAAGAAATGATTTTTTGACATGTTGGAAAACATAAAATAAAATCTATTTTTGAAATAAATAGCTTTCTATAGAAAATGCAAAAAAGAATAAGAAGTCTAATAATGATAAACAATAAAATATAACATTAAAGTAAATATTAATTATTAAAATGTTAAGCACTGAAATAAAAATTGCACAAATAAAAAAATGTATTTAAAAAAAATACATTTACAATATAGGTTACTATAATATTTTGTTATTTTTAGTTGAATTTAACTTAATGAAAGACTAAAAATGTTATAATTCCTCTGGCAGTCTTGTTTATACCTGCTTCCTATAATGAAAGTAAAAGTATCTTCTGCGTGTAGTAATCTGTCCTTATTACTCAAACAGCAAGTTCATCGCTTATCCAAATTTATCCTTTTTTTCACTTACAGGAAGCATCCTATGGCCCATTTTTCATGAATCAATAATAAAAGCATAGTTTATAATTAAATGATTCCCCCCCCTCTCAAATAAGCTCTTATCGTGTGCATATCGTAAATTTATTGTTTGAGTGGAAACGGACAACGGTACTAAGCTTCACGTTGAAGGTAACGAAATACGACCGTTTGATAAGGCTTTAAGGGACAGTAAGAAGAGGGTGAGTACTTACGCCACATCCTCAAGCTTGAGCCCCTTGAGGCATGTGTGGAGCAGAATAGCTTGAGAAACAAATAAAAATGAAGAAATTTTTACACTTTTTCGCATTTGTTCAAATTTCCTAATAATAATCTATTATTTCTCGTGAACCAATGAGAACAGCATAGTTTATAATTAGATGATTTTTTCCTCTCTCAAATAATTTCGCCGAAGATCATGGATATCGTAAATTTATTGTTTCAGTGACACGGGTAACGGTAAGTTTCACGTTGGTGGTAGCGAAATGTGACCGTGTGATAAGGCCTTAAAGGCTCATTCCCATCTAGGCATGAGGCGTTAAAGCGACAAGAATTGACCAATCACTAGGCTCACTAAGTTCCCCTGAAAGCGGTTTGAAATCCACCGCTTCGAGTTGGTCCATTTTCAACTCGAAGCGGAACTTCACTAGGCGTAATGCTATTTCTAATGTTTCGCTGTGAAGGGGTCGAAAAAATTTTCTTTCCTGCCGCGTGAATCTTTAACACTTCCCGCTTCGATGAGAAGGAGCCTTAACTCTACTAAGCTCCACGTTGAAGGTAACGAAATGCGACCATGCGATAAGGCCTTAAGTAAGAAGAAGGGGGGTGAGGTACTTACGCCACATCCTCAAGCTTGAGCCCCTTGAGGCGCGTGTGGAGCAGTGCGCACGTCTTGTGGTCGGAGGTGTCGACCGCCCTGCGTCGGCTCAGCCTCACCCCAGGGGGTAGTTCGGGCATGAGCATCCCCTCCCCTTCGTCGTCCTCGCGCTGCGTGGAGAGGGTCTGGGCGTTGCGGTTGAGGTGGTGCAGCAGGTGGGGGGAGACGTTGGGCGAAGACCCGCGCCGTCGGCTGTTCAGGTGGCGGCTGCCCGATGCTCCGATCATGTCTGTTGCAATCGAGACAATCTGAAACAATATAAACAAGTAATATGAGAAAAAACAATTTTAAAGTCAATTCCTACTATTAGTTCACATTCTCCATATATATCTCTTGTTCAAATTTCAAATTTATCTCATGACTAATCAAAAAATATCTTTTACATTACATCCTTTTCCAATTTTTGTAATTTCCTTTATTCTGTGTATATTCAATTTATTTATAATAAAAAATAATCTGTCATACTTCATAGTTAACTTTCAGTAGTTAATTCTAAGTAGTTCTGTACAACGATTTACTTTACATCAAAAGTGTATGTACAGGGAAGCCCCACTTAAGAGCCTACTTTAGGATTTATATTCTTTTTCAATTCCTTCTAATAGCTCACACTCTCCCTATATATATCTTGTTCAAATTTTCAATCGTTCATAAAATGCTTATTATTCCTCCACTCAATTTCAAATGCATTTTTTTTAAACTTGTAGTGGATGACACTGGATGTGAATACAGTTTTTTTCAAATATTAGTTCATTCATTAAATTTAATTCATTAATTTTAGTTTTTTTTAGATTTAAGGTGGAAAATGTAGGAATTGACTTTAATTTTTTTTATATATTACTTGTTATTAATTAAATTTAATTAAGGAATTAATATTTGAACAAGATATATAAATATTTTTATAGGGAGAGTGGGAGCTAATAGTAAGAATTGAAAAAAAAGAAAGATTTTCATTTCCTCTCAATTGAAATTTTTCTCTTACATCTGGCAACATCTATTGGTAGATATAGGCAACTTAAATCTAAAAAAACTAAAATTAATTAATTAAATTTAATTAACGAATCAATATTTTAAAAAACTGCATTACCATCCAGTGTCATCCACTACAAGCTCAAAAAATCGTATTTGAACTTGAGTGGATGAATAAAAAGTATTTTATGAACGATTGAAAATGTGAACAAGTTATATAGAGGGAGAGTGTGAGCTAATAATAGGAATTGAAAAATTACATATCAAATTACAAAATGCGTAATGTGTGTAGCCATGTCCACGTTTGAAAGCTTGAGTTGAGAGCATCAGTCGCGAAAGACCTGCAAACCAGTTTGTTTCAGAGTGGACATAAAACGCAAATCATGCGATAACATTTGCCAATTCTTGGAAATGGAAACGGACGTATTGTTTCAGAGTACCTATGGGATAAATATATCCCGAAAACCTCCACATAATCATTAATATAGGTAAATTTACATTATTGAAATTAACGTGACATAATTTAGATTTAAAAAAAAGATAATTTATGTTATTGTGTTAAATAATAAAAAGTAAGAAGTAAGTTAAGTTACTCTGATACAATTAGGTGTCCGTAACACGTTTCCCCGCGGACGGTCAGTGAATTAATGAAAAATAAAAATAAATTAAATTAAGAATTTAAAATAAGTACATTAGAAATGAAAACATTAACTTCTTAAAAATTTTAGATATCATTTAGGAAAAAAAAAATTACAATAGCCAGTATTTGTATTAGTTTTGCAGATCGCAAATTTTTTGCTCCAAATAAAGTCTGTTTATGGTTACCTATCAAAGGATATTCAACCTTCCAAAAGATGGTTGTTGGGTACCTGGTAAGTAGAGATAAAGGGGTTTTTTTTTCCGAAATTCACACAGAAATGCTCTGAAGGAACATTCGCGAGCGACGCTCACAGCTCAAGCATTTAAATGTGGACGGGGCGTATGTCGCGAATTATTTCCTTTCGTCGACAGCTACAACAGATGTAGTCCATGAACTGGAAGATTTAGGATAAAGAGAACGAGTTTTGCCCCTTCAAGTGGGTTTATTCATGGCATCACAATATATATATATATATATATATATATTGTGATGTGTTTATGATTTTTAAGTATAAAGTAGAATTTATATTGTAGAAGAGGCACAGGGTGCTATGTGTATTAAAGTATTGTGCGTTAGGTATTGTTGCAAATGAATTAATACAAATAGAGAGATTGGAGTGCTACCATCCATCAGACGCCTACAAGACAAAACCACCTGAAACAAATAATCGCTAGCAGGCGACAGCAATATATATATATAGATATATATTTAGTATTATACAAGGGCAAAGTCGAGAAAATTCTCTTGGCAATCTCATTGTCGATACTCACATGCTTCCACAATGCACATTATTATATTTATATTATACTCATTATTACATTTATATAATTAATTATTTTGTGTGCTATGATAAATAGTTTTTTCATTGTTAAATAAAAGAACTACTAAATAAAGATTAACCGAAGACTAATTAACTTAATAATATAATTTTATTAAAACATAACTCATTGAGGTTTTTTTTTCATTTTTTTTTTTTTTACAGTAAATATAAATATTGAAATAAAGTTAATGAAAATCAGAGAAAGAAATTCCTGTACACTATTTAACTCGGAAACATTCGAACTCTCTTAAAAATTTCGTTCTCTAAATTAATGCAGCTTGTAAAAATCTGTGTAGAAAAAAAAATACTAACATATTATCATAACATTTTTATTAACTGTTGCCTATTTCATTAAGTACGGCAATGCATGTTTTGTGAAATGTATTTTATGAACTATGAGAGTTTAAAAAGTATTCAAGATAATTTATTCTTTTATTCTTTGAAATCATTTTCAAATAATGTTGAAATATGAGAATTTTATAATTTAAATTCACGAATTTCCAACTGCTTGCGGTAACAATTCATCAGATTTTCGAAACATTTTTAGGTTATCTTAAAAGGAAAAAATATTCCAAAAAAATATTAATTACAAAGAATTCTTTAAAATCAAATCACAGATACATACTGAATATACACCCATACACATGCATTCATGTGTTTTCTTTTGAATAATGCTGTAGTATAATGCTCTTTACTACTGTGCCCCAAAAGTTTTTTTTTTGTTTTTTTTTGTTGGAATGCAGCTGGCAAACTCATAGATAGCTGTCTTCGATGCCTTAAGGTAAGCGCTACACAGATGTCATTCACTTTGCACTACCCAGGGGGCGCGTGTAACTTGAAGATATAGTAAATTACGGATTCCAAATCTTTAATTTTTTGGACGTGAGCTGCATCGATTGAAGTTGACGGTCGACCAGAGGGCTCTTCGTCTTTAACGCGTCCTCTGCCATCTTTGAACTGTCTATACCACTTGTAAACATTTCTTTCCGATATAGGAATGCTTAACCGAATGCCTTCTGCAACATACTATACGTTTCCGCAAACAAAATTGAATGCAAGTTCTTTGCTCAATGAATTCAGACATTTCAAAAATCGCCGGTATCAGTTTGAGCGTCTCACAAAGCCAAGCGTAACTCAAACTCTAATGACTATATTGACGTCAAATTTCACACAGAAGTCAAGGATAGTACCAAAAAAAAAAAAAAAAAAAGAAAAAAGAAAATTGAAATTCCATAAGCCCCGGAAATTTTAAATTTAAAATGGGTCTTACTTTTTGGACACAGTAGCATATCTTCTTTCCCTTAGATTTTTTGTTCCAATTTTTCCTTTTCCTTTTCATTAAATTATGCACAAAATTTGATGAAAATTTGCTGAGTAGTTTTTGTTACAGACACCTTAACACAAATGAATGCCCAATATTTTAAGCGAAACATTATATTTGCGGATAATAACTAGGAGATATATGTGTCCTTTTGTAGCTCTACTTTTTTTTTTTATCTATCCAATAGCGCATGATATGATTACTATTTAAAATAACATTAAATTAAATTAATAAACTAACTCTAATAAAATTCATGTTTGAAATAAAAATTTTGTAAAGCGATAGATTTTCAGAATTTAATCTTCCATAAAACTTGTCTCATTCCTATTTACTTTGTAATAAATGCTTTATTTTCTCATTTTACGAAAACAATCTTAAATTGTATGCTGAACATATTTGTTCTGCATTCAATTTGTTTATATTTGTTGCGTAGGCGTTTATTAAAATAGGACATGCTCTCTTTTTTGAGTCTAGTCATAAATGGAAAAATTTTTTTTATTGTTTTTCCGATCAATATTGACGCCACCCTTTTTCAGATTTCAATAAAAATATTTTGAAATTTCCGAAACATGAGCCAACAGGAAATAATAGCGCCATCTAGTGAGCAGACGACGAAGAAAGGATAAAGAGTTGCTTTAAAATAACAATGTTCATCGATCTTTTGAATGACCTTTTAAAATTTCACTAAAAAAACATACAAAAAAGATTTAATTACATATTATAACTGATTTTCAATAGTTTAAGAATAAACATATATGAAAGCATATTATTATTAATGAAACTATTTCATGAAAATCATTTTAACAGTGATAATACAAAAATTTGTTTCAAAATTCAATAAATTAATTTAAAAAAAAATTAAATTTTTGAAATCATGAATTCTTAAAGTAAACATAAACTACGGGAGTACAAAATTATTGTTAACTATATTACATTACCAAATTTTTGCAAGTAGACAACATTAATAATTTGTCATTTGAAAATGGTTATACATAAGTTCCACAGATGGCGCCATAATATCTACTTGTGGATTCAATCTATTGACAAATTTTTTGATACTATATAATAGGAATTTTCTGCATCATAATTGTTCTTATGCAGGGCCGGATTTAGATGAAAAGAGGCCCTAAGCTATTTCACTTATGAAGCCGTTTCACCTCCCATTTTTAAGTGTGTAAATTACATGAGAGATAATAAAATACTTCGTTACTGTGATATATATCAATATGTAAAATGAAATATGTTCTAATGGATACTAATCTTTATCAAAAATGTGGCAAGGATAATAAAAAAAAGTCGAGGACACTTATTTGGACATTTATTATCAGCACCCTATAGAGTACTTGTAACACTAACTAATCAAACATAACACACAACATTTACAAAGAAACAAAATTCAAATAATAAAAATCTTTGACTACGAAAATAATTATTTTTCCACTTAATTTAATTATTTTTACCTATACATTTTTATGTTTGTTTATTAGTCATATGTGTAGAATTTCTCCTTATTTTCGATTAAATATTTTAGTGTTTACTATTTTTAGAATAGTGTAATTCTAATTTTGCTAGCAATTTGAATGTAGGCTCCTCTTGATCTTGAGGTCCTAGGCTGAAGCCTAGTTAGCCTATAGGTAAATCCGGCCCTGTTCTAATGGAATGAAAAGAGTAATGGTAAATTCAAGAAAATAATTGCAGAATGATGAAAAAATAATTATCATTTAAAAAATTACTTTTAATATTTCAAATTGCAGGCGCAAAAAATCAACACAATATTATTGCTTAAACTGATATTGTTGAATATTTCTCTCCATACAAAGCAAGAGATTAATCTGAGGATATGTATTTAATAAAATTTTAAAAATATAACACCTAGAAGTTTAATTTTCTTTTTAGCTGAGTTTTTTATCTGATGTCAAGCCAAAAATTAAAAAATGATTCTTATTAGTTTGTTAAAATCAAATAAAAACTTAATTTTTTAGAGTAAAACTACGCTATAATATATTATCCCTTAATAATCTTTTCAAGAATCGTTTTTTCTATCAACATCTTGGTAATATTGTCAAAAAAATTGTAAGAAAATAAAAATAATTTAAATGAGAAATATATTAGAATTTATTATATAAATATACAATTACAAAAATTATCATGAATTTTTTTTTCTCTTCAGATATAAATTTTTTTTATTTGGTGTATTGTCAAATATTACGATAATCACAATTTTTTTTAACTTAAATTAAACTACAAGTTTTCAAATCAATTTAGCAATAAATAAAAACAATTCTGAAAACGCATTAAATAATTTAAAAAAAAAATGCTTTTTGGAATATTTTTTGAACTAAAATAGTAAAAATATTTGAGTTTTTTTGTTCATTTCACGTACATGTTCACTGTTGTTTTGTTTATTTGATTTGGTAAATTCAGTTTAAAAAATCCAAGTAAAATTGTACTTTAATTGTAGCTAGGCAAGGCCGAGTCATATTTGCTAGTGTATATAATGCATATTAATATAATTTTATAATTTAAATTTTTTTTAAACAAATTTTATAACATATAGAAATGTAATTGCTAGCGTAAAATAATTGTTCCAAACTTCATTTAGATTGATATTTTGGTTTGTAGTAACATAAAACCAAATAAATTGTTTTCAGAACAAATACATTTAACAAAATTATATTGTTGTTTATATTTATACTTACTATACCATTTTATACGCAGTTTAACGCAGAGGATTGACATTAGATTTCAATCATAAGGACAGGATTATTACAAATCTCAACCATATTTAGTTTCTCCAGCATTTGGTAGATGGCAGCACGACCAACTTTCAAAACCAAAAATTCAGTGATATATATTTACGAATCGTAACGCTTTTACATAATCTAATATAAGCTATCTATCTGAAATAAAAATAAATTTAACGGCAATGTTTTCAAAATTACTACATTAATCTTTTTAAAATTAGGGTGTTTTTGTTAAAAAAAAAATTATAATATACAAAAAACATCTTATTTTTAATTTTAAAATGTATATATAGAAATTAAAAGCTTAATGTAATTATTTTTATACAGAAAAATTAGATATTCTTTTAGAAGCTCCAATTTAAAAAAAAATTAATAAAAAAACTATTGAAAACTAATTATAAAAATTTAAAAAAAAATATTTTTCAATATTTGAAATGTTAAAGAGAATAAAAGCATAACGTGAAAAAAAAATTTAAATGAACAAAAACACAAAAAAGCAAAAAACACCACATTTTCATGTTAAAAAAAATTTATTGTATTTTTTGTTATGAATTTCAAAATTACCATTTCAATAAATGTGCCAAATAAAATAAAATTAATTTATAAAATTAAATTTATCACATTGCAAAAAAGTGTTATATTTAAAAACTGATTTTTCTGTTTAAAAACACAATATTTAAATTAACTAGTTGTATTTTACTACAAAAACACGTATGACACTTTATATGTCTAGATTGCGAGATTTGTTATTGTTATTTCTTATCCCACTTAGTAGACATTTAAACCAAACCCGCGAACCCGTATGGATTCATGGTTGAAGGGAAAAGGCCAGCTTCTGTTGTGATAGAGCACCTATAGTTAGAAGTCTGACTTGGCTTCGCGGCGCTTTACAGTCCTATGAGGCCGGAAGCTACGGCTGAAAGGGGATTCCGAACCACTATAAACATCCATGGTACCACCAGGACTCGAACCCGAAACCTGGGGCACCGAACGCCGGAGCACTAGACACTCGACTATTGAGGCCCTCAAATTTTGTTCTTTTAAATAAAGAAAGCAGAAACCCTGTCAGACCTATCTACATTTTACCCAGTTGAGGGAAAGTTCTTGATAAAATTCTTATTGAAAGATTATGCTATTTCCTGGAATACAAAAATATTCTCATCTAAAACCATTTCAATTTTGGAAGAAATAGGTCTACCCTATTAGCCCTTCAGAAAACTATTCAATACATCATTCTTTCCGCTCTCGAAAATAGAGTTAAATGTCTAACTTTTTTTGAAATGTCCAATGCCTTTAATTCAGTTAATTAGAAAATAGTGAGAGAGGAAATTGATATTCTACGTATTCCTCTTTAATTGAAAAGCTTCCAGTACTTCGTGAACTTCCTAAAAGACTGAAAAGTTATTTTAGATAACTTTCACAGAACTGATACTCAAGAATCTAGACTAGGACCCATTTTACGGAATATCTTCATCAGCGACCTATTGAAAATAGACTGGTTTAGAAGTTAGAAGTTCTTGACCTTTGCAAATGATATAATTATGACGTAACTAAGCACTTGCCACTTGATCACTAGCACTTCCTATCTTGTTTCGCGAAAGATAGCATTAATTCACAGAGAAAAACATATTCACTCTAACCTTCAATAAAAGGTCTATGCACATTCTATACCAAACATCGATATTAAATTTAATAAAAAAGCAATAATTAATAATACAATTTTAATGAAATCCAGATAAACACCACCTTTAACGGTATTGAAATCATAGTGCAACGTCTCTGTCTATACTAGACTCATAACGGCTTCAAGAAGGCCATTTTCAGGTTTATAGGAATATTTTAATTTTTAATTACAAGCACTATATACATATATCCAGAACTCTATTTACAAAAAATGAAAATTAAAGATAATTCGATTCACAAATGCAGTTTACTCCAAGGACGGAGATTTTCAGAGTTCTCGAGTATATCTATAGACCTAGTTTGCAGCAGACCTTAACCTTAAC
>BPLQ01015530.1:0-86363 GCA_021605075.1 Caerostris darwini
ACAGCGAAGAACCAACTTCGTCAGGAGCGAGTGAAAAACACGTCTACTCCGTGTGAAGTCTCAAGACCGAATCAATCAATCATTTTGGACTAACTGAATGAATTGTTTAAAAATGTATTCTATCAAAAACAATTAATATATAAAAAAAAAAATTAAAGTCAATTCCTACTTTTTTTTTACTGTATTGCAGAAAGTCCTTAATAAATAATTTTCATTCAATTTTTTAAGTTTATCTGGCGCCATCTATTGGTAGATATATGGAACTTAAATCTAAAAAAAAACTAAAATTAGTTAATTAAATTTAATGAATGAATTAATATTTGAAAAAACTGCATTAACATCGTGTCATCCACTACAAGTTTAAAAAAATGTACTTGAAGTTGAGTGGATGAATAAAAAGCATTTTATGAACGATTGAAAATTTGAACAAGATATATGTAGAGTTAGGCGCTTGCAAAAAGACGCATCTCGGGCGAAGCCCCCAATTTTGTAGACTTCTCTATCAGGCTAGCAAATTTTTAACGACAGAGGGAGGCGATCTAGGGGTGTATTTCAAAGCGAAATAAAGAAGCGTTGGTTTTCTCTCAACAACACATATTTAATTAATATATTTACATTAATATTTACAGAAAGTATTGATATATTCAAAACCATTTTCTACCGCTGCTTGACGCAGCATCTCCCATGTCCGTTCGCCTTTTCCTCTCTCGCCTAAGTAACGGGGTTTTTCCCTTCTTCCAGGGCCAGAGTTCAAGGTCCAATACTGCCACTACATGGCAAAAAGTTGGTGTGAAAAGCACATAGTCCGTGAGGTGTTTCCATCTGGTGTTTAGCATAGAAACAAATCCTACATATATATAGGGAGAGTGTGAGCTAATAGAAGGAATTGAATAATATAAAAAAAATTATAGATGTTAAATAAATAAGAATTAAAGAAGCAATTCGAAAAATAAGAACAAAATTATTTAGAAATTATTTCTCAGAATTTATAATATTTTTATCAAGAAAATTTCTTAACGATTCATTTCTAAATAAACAAAGAAAATTTCGATAGCAAATTAAATTAATATAAAATATAAAAAATGTATTTGGATGGGTCATGTTATAGATTATCCATAAAATTTAGAATTAAATGCAACAACAAAATGTATAAGAGTAATCTTAAAAAAACAAAGTAAGTACTAAAAGTACCAATAAATCATATTCAGGCAATAAGTTCTGTTTAACAATTATCGTTCAAAACTGTAAAAAGAAAATAAACAAAAATTAAAAAATAAAGCAATCCAAACGATTTTACAGCTTGTGATAAATTTTTAAGTAAACCAATAAGAATGGGTTGTGAAAGAAATTGAAATAAACCAATAAGAATAGCTTGAAAGAAAGTAAAAAAAAAAAACTAGTAAGAAAAAATAATAGTGGCCCAAGACATTGTTGACCCACTCTCTCCAAACCAATACCCATATATTTTAAGGGTAATTGATATATGGTATTACATATATATATGGGTAATGTATGGGTGTTACCCATATTTTATGGCTAATAAACTATAGTTTTTCACAAAAAAAACCAACACCATTTTCTTTTTTTTAAATGCAAAAACAGTTAGGAATTGGGAAATATTTGAACGAAAGAAGAATTTTATTTTCCTAAATATTACTCAAGTTAAAATAGTAAATTCAAATATATAAATATGTTCATCTTCTAATACCTCTGGCAAATTTCGCATGTTGCACTATTATAAAGATTTAAAATTTATTGCTTACATTCTTAAATTTTTACAATTATTTACAGTTTTTAAATTTACCGTCCCCCTCCAAAAAAAAAAAGGTAAAATTTATATTCAGTTATCAAATGTTATATTTAAGTTAGAAGTGTGTAGAAAATCCCTCAGGATAAATTTTTCTCCTATATATTTTGTAATAACTATTACATAAAATTTACTAGATAAGATGCAAATTTTTCTTAATATTCCTAGGTTTTTTTTTATTCTATAGCTTTAAAAACAACTTTTTTTGTCTTCTGTATGGAATCAATTTTTTTTAATTTGGTACATTGCCAAAAACAACAAAAATTTTTAGTAATCATTTTTTAATTGATTTAAGCACTCAATTTTATTGTAAAACAGGGACTTTTTTTATTCCTTGAAAAATCGTCTGCTTCTTTAATGTTAATTTATTATTCGCAACAAAATAGTTAAATAAAAATTATCGATGGTAAATATATAATAATTAAACAATTTGGAAAATAAGAATCAAAAGATACATTTCGATTTCTCAGAATTTATATTCCTTTTATCAGGAGAAAATCAAGAAAACTTCTTATCGATTCATTTCTAAATAAACAAAGAAAATTTTGATAGCAAATAAAATTAAAATAAAATATAAAAAATGTAATTGGAATTGCCAATTTATAGCTTATCTATAAAATTTAGAATTCAGCTTAACAGCAAAATGCATAACAGTAATCTTAAAAAAAAAAAAAAAAAAAATCAATAAATCATATTCAGACTATAAATTATGTTTATCAATTATCGTTAAAAAGTGTAAAAAAAATAATTAAATAAAAAAAAAAAAACTATAGAAAACTAATTAATCAAGTTTGAGCTACTAATTAATCAAAACTCAAACGATTTTATAAAAATGCATATGAAAAAAACAAACCAATAAGAATAATATGAAAGAAATTTTAATAAACCAATAAGAATAGTTGTGAAAGAAATTTTAATAAACCAACAAGAATAGCTTTGCGAAAGGAATTTAAATAAACCAACAAGAATAGCTTGTTAGAGAAAGTAAAAAATATAAACCAATAAGAAACGTTGAAAGTGGACTAGGACATCGCTAATCCACTTTCATCAAAACAATACCCATATATTTTAAGGATAATATATTTTATGGGTAATAAAGCTATAGTTTTTTCAAACCAAAAATCGTCTGCTTTCTTTTTTTTAAATGCAAAAACAATTGGGAAATATTCGAGTGAATGGGATTCTTTTTTGTTTTTCTAAAATAACTCAAATTAAAATAGTAAATTAAAAAAAAATGTGTTCGTCTTTTAATATCTTTGGCAAATGTCACGTGTTTGCACTATAATATAGATTTTAAATTTAGTGCTTACATTCTAAATTTTTTACCGAGCTTTACATTTTTTAAATTTAAACCCTCCCTCACCAAAAAAAATAAATAAATAAATGAGTGAATGTTTTATTCCGTTATCAAATGTTTCATTTGTTTATTATCAGGTAGAAATAAAAAATAAGACTTTATTCAAATTAAAAAAAATTCAAATGAACCCATTTTTTTTCTTGTCTCAAACGAAATATTCATTATTGTTTTTTAATTAAAAACAGAAATTTAGTTTGCAAATTAAATTCGTATTAATTATCTTATAATTATTCTTTATTAATTCTTAATGTATTGATTTCAAGAATCGTTTGCTCAACAAAATGAAAATGACGTCAAAGCTTTTTTATCGTTTTCTTATTTACATTCGTGATTCATTACTCACATTTAATATACTTACGTATTGTTTAATGTTTATTTCCATTTTCGAAAATAATGTATTGCTCCATTTATTTATGAAGACGATAATTTATATGAATATTAATTTTTTTTCACATATTATTGCCTTAATAGGAATGGTCAATAGGAATTAACTTATACAATTTGAGGAAACTTTTACTTTCTTTCTTTAACAAAATATCAAAATAAAATATATAATTTGTTATTTACTAAAATTAAGCAATAACAGTTCATATCTGCTATTCCTTAAAATATTCTGTTTTCAAAATTCTGAAAATTATGTTCTAATGATTTAATATATTTTTCGATAGTTTTTTTCGAATTATTTTTTAATAGTTTAATTATATTTGTATTTTAATTTACTTTATAATAATAATTCTTATAAAACATATTATGATTACTGATTAGTTATAAATTTAGATTGTACCACGCTTGAAATTTTGTAAATGGCATAAATAGTTGTGAAATTTTAACGAAATTTTTTTTAATTAATATAATAAAGTTGCCACATTATATGATGCTATTCTCATTTCTCATCTGAGAAAATGCATTAACAGATTTATTTAAAAAAAAGAATTATAATTTATTATCACCTGTAGAAATAAAAATAAATTATTTTTAATATAATGTACTAATTTGTTTTATGATTTGATTTGTCTCTCCTACGGCAAATTTGTGCACACTTTAGGCCAATTACACCGGGACCTACAGTTGAACGTGGATTCCGAACCACTCACAAGCATCCATGACACAGTCAAGATTCGAACCTGAAGCCTGGGGTACCAAAGGCCAGAGCGCTAGCCAAATTGCCCATCAGGACACCCTTTTTTTTTATGGATCTCATAGTTTTCATTATTCATTAAAATACTACACTTAAGTTTGCTGTTAAAATTTTAATATAGCTGATAATTTATAATGTAATTATTTATTCTAAGGACAATTATGATAATTATTTTTTATGTGTAATTACATTATAGTAGGATCATTACTACTATGATGAAATTAATTTAAGCATTTTATTTGAAATGAACAATAATTATATTTGAATTTTAAGTGATTTTAATATTCAAGTTTATCAAACAATTCATTTCATACTGTGTACAACTTTTTACCTTCTTTTTTACATTGTTCATTAATTTTTTTATAAAAAAATAATTGCTTTAATGAATTTATATTTTATGTAGCTTTTTTTTTCCCTTTCTTTTGTATAATTTCTTTCTTTAGAAATAATATTAAATGCAAGAAAAAAATGCTTTATTGTTAATGAAATTAGTTTATTTCATACAGATTGATTGAAAATTAAAGTTTCAAATTTAATATTTTTATTAAAAAATAATTTTACCGTTATATTTAAAAATTGCACTTGCGATAAAAAAATATTAAATAGATTTTATTTACGCTACTTATTAACCAATACTCAGAATACTTCCGAAAAGCCACATATGAAACAAATTAAATGATACATTTTTTGCTGAGAAATGAATAATAAACTGAATAAATTTCACTTCAAAAATAATCATGTTTGTTTCATGTATTATAAAACACGTTCAAAACTTTTAATATTTAAGGTTGACTGTCACTTTTCATTAAAAAAACCGTGATACCAATTAATATTATTCTGTATATCTTTTTTAATACAACATAATCAATATGCATGTTTAATTTTTATTTATTTTAATTAATTTAATTTTTATTTTTTCCATCCTATTTACAAAATTATACTTGCGTTAAAAAATTGATAAATAGATTTTATTTAAGCTACTAAGTAAGCAAAACTCAAAATAATACAAAAAAACCGCATATAAAACAAATTGAATGATACGGTGTTTTTTTTTTGTTAAGAAATTAATAATAAACTGAATAAAATTTACTGCAAAAATAATAGTTGAGTTATTATAAAATACTTCCAGAACTTTTAATATTTAAGGCTGACTGTCACTTTTAATAAAAAACGTTGATACTAATTAATAATATTCTATATTTCCTTTTTAATGCTACTTTTTAATTAATATGTATATACTTAATTTTTATTTATCGTTTAAAAAAATAATTTATTTTGATCGCGCTTGTATTCATAATCGAATAATTTTTTTTTCTATCAAGTATTGAAACTTTCACATTGCTTAATAGCCATTTTATTTCCATTAATTTAACTTTTTTTTAAAATGGCATTATTATGTTTTTTTCAGAATTCTCTAAATAAATTTCTCACAGAAAAACTATCCAATATCGTTTTTTTTTAATTGGGAAGAACAAAGAAAGCCTTCATTTTGATACTAAATTTTGATGGAGTTTTTAATATTCTTAATTATTTTTTTTATTTTTTATTAACTTCATATTTTCTGCTAGTATTGCTTGTAGGATTTTGTTTCGAGTAATTTATTTGTGCTTTAGAGCAATAGTGGTATTTTTTTTATCAATAAAAACAATTTTTGGTGAATGCAATTCCTTTCTAAAAAGAATAATTTTATAACATTCGCTAAAATAGCTCAAGGAAAACATTTTTTTCAGCCTTTTATTGAGAAAGATATTCATTTAACAAAAAAAAAAAAATTGGACAGCAATAAAGAAATGGTAACTATAAGATTTTAAACCTATTATATAAGGATTTTTTCCTCCAAATAACAAAAAAGGATGCTTTTACTTTAAATGTTTCTACGTTTAATTACATGCAGAATCATTACAATGTTTCTTATTTTTTTACTTTAAATGTTTTTTAAGACAAATAGTTTTAAAGGGAAATTAACATTTTAAAATTCTGATATATGAAATCATGACAATGCTTGTTATTGTAAATTTTATGTGCATAGCAAAAAAGGCGCAATAACACATTTTAACTGCAGTATTTATTATGTTTGATACTAAATATTTAAATTATAATCATGGCAATTAAGATATTCCAAAGCGAAATTTAAATACCTAATAAAGTTAGCGAATTATTTAAAACAAACATAATTATTCTGAAAGATTTACGAAAATGTATAAATAATTTAAGTGAAATATAAATTCTAAAGTTATTTAATATTCATTTAATCAGATAAAAAAATTATTTTTGTTTCATAATGTTCTGTCAATTACACATTTTACTAAGCAAAATTTATAAGTATTGCCAAACCGTTGAAGACTTGACGAAATTTATAATACTAACATTTCCTGGTCTAAAGAAGCAAAATACTTAGGTGTGATATTAGATAAGAATCTTAACTATTGCTCTCACATTAAATACCTTCGCAATAAATTTAATAACCAATTAAGAAATTTCTTTCCTTTAATACGTAGAAATTCCTCACTAACAATTGAACTTAAAAAGCTAATCTACCTTTCTTACCTCAGACCCATTATAGCATATGCGAGTCCAGTTTGGGGCTCTACTTCTAAAACAAACATCACAATTCTCGAAAGACTGCAAAACAAAATTATCCGAATGATCACGGATTCGCCTTGGTTCTTCGGAAATACGATATGCCATTTCTATCCCCAGTTTTGTTGAATATGTTGAAAAACTAGCGATTAATTTTTATAATAATCTCTCCAACTCTAACAATCTTGTATTACAAGATCTTCAAAATTACAGCTATGATATTTCTCTCCCCAAAGACCGCAAAAGACCGCGATCTGTTTTAAATATCAATAGTTAAAATCACTATTTCCTCTTTCTGAAGGACCAATGCTTTCTTCTATACTGCAATGGATGTCTGGTTTTCATTACGGCGGTGCTCAATTTTTTATTAACTTTTATTTTTTACTACAGTATGCTTTCATTTTGTAATTTTAATTCCTATCCTTCTGTATTTTTTTTTTTAAATCAGTTTATTTATTTGTAATTTTTATTCAATTAATTATCTACTTTTTCTATAAATTTAAAATTTTTTCACACTGGCAATGGGCTTAGACCAATCGACAAGAACCCTATTTTTTCAAGGATGGAGTTTCATGGTCGCTGCGCGACCAATGCACTCCGAAAATCTACAACGAATCAGACTTGACGAAATATAGTTGGTAATGTGAACGATTCAGATGGGCTAAAGTTCTAGAAAATCGCTACTAATAATTTCAGAAGAAAAAGGTTTGTAGAGCAGAGAACTGGTGGTTATTACCTTTATTGGTGATATTTTTAATGTAATGAATTACGGATCATTTTCCCATTATATTTATTTTATTTTTTGACACCAACTTTTGTAAACTGAGAAGTTATTAATTATAGGTATATAAATCCAAATATATTATTTGAATTATATGATTAGATTTGATTTGATTAGTACAATAATATCAAAACCAAAGATCTTGGAATAGATGCAGAATAAGTATTTTATTAATCAATATATCCCCGACTGGTGGCTCAGTGACAACATGAGCATGTGATGAGCATTTGGGTGGAGGTTTCATCCGCTGTTTCAAAAAAAAAAAAAAAAAAAAAAAAAAAGTGGAGATTGGATGGCGTTTGGGGTGTTCAGCTTCTTGCCGCGTCAATCGGACTACCTTGTGGGTGTTTTCAGGATTTCTCCCATAATATATGCAAATGTAGGGTAGTTGCCTAAAAATCCTCTTGGAAGGCAATGCCTTCTTCAACGACTCGGAACCAAGTCAGACTTCTACCTACTGATGCTCCATCACAACAGAAACTGCCCCCCCACTTCCCTCCATCCATGAGTAGATTACTCATGGGATGCCCGTCCCGCACTGCAGGATACGGAGGATTAGACGCAACAATATATATCCCCATATGGGCAGATATTTGACTTTTTTTAATACAACACTATAAATTGTAGAAATAATAATTTCGTTAACAAGATTGTTTTAATTATTAATTTGAAATAAAACACTACTAATCGAATTTATACGTAACAACAACGACAAAATAATTTTATTAATTGTTTATTAATGTTTATTTAATAACTTTTTATAACTTTTATTTGTGATTTACCGGCACAATTTTTCTTCAATCACGCTCATATCAAATATTGTATCACTATAATTGCCATTATTTGATCATTTTCATATAGTTGTAACAAAATATAACACACAAAAGGGTTACCAGTTTGAAATTAAATTGCTCATATCAGTTACCCAATTCGTTATTCTCGTCAAGCTATGGATTCTCCACTTTGTTTTCATGTTTTACACTGAAAAATAAAGTCTAAATATATATGCTGGCTTGGCGAAATTTCTAAAAGGATGGTCTAATACTTCTCAAACATATGTAGAAATTGATTTATTTGTTATTTTGAATGAATATGGAATGCTTCAAAAGTGACTTTACTAAATAAATGCAATTTAAATCGTAACATATTAGATTAAGAATCTTCATTTTGATGAATAGCTATAATGCTTATGTGAAGATTAGAAGTAAGTTAAACACATTTAGTATAAATATTAGGCATGTATTCAAGGTATTGTAGTTTAACATATGCAATGTTAGTTTGGCGACTTTTTGGCGACTATCTATATTATTGGCAAAAAATATCAATCCTATTATTAATCGAATACCAAACCAAAGACTTCATTTTTTAACTCTAAATAAATTTAAATTTAATTCAATGTAATTAATTCTCATCTAAAGATATGAAGTAAGTTAAAAACATTTAGAATAAATTTTAGACTCGTATTTAAAGTATTGTAATTTAATGTCTGCAGTGGTTGATTGGTGAATTTTTGACGACTATCTATGCTATTGGCAAGAAAGATCAATTTTATCATAAATCGAATATAAACCAAAGGGTTCATTTATTTTAGCTGTAAACAAATTTAAATTGAATTTAATTTAATTAATTCTCCTCTAATAACCAAAAGCAAGGTAAACACATTTAGAATGAATTTTAGGCATGCATTCAATGTATTGTAGCTTAACACATGCGATGGTAGCTTGGCGACTTTTTTGACGACTATCTAAGCTATTGGCAAGAAAGATCAATTTTATCATAAATCGAATATAAACCAAAGGGTTCATTTATTTTAGCTGTAAACAAATTTAAATTTAATTTAATTTAATTAATTCTCCTCTAATAACCAAAAGCAAGGTAAACACATTTAGAATGAATTTTAGGCATGCATTCAATGTATTGTAGCTTAACACATGCGATGGTAGCTTGGCGACTTTTTGACGACTATCTAAGCTATTGGCAAGAAAGATCAATTTTATCATAAATCGAATATAAACCAAAGGGTTCATTTATTTTAGCTGTAAACAAATTTAAATTGAATTTAATTTAATTAATTCTCCTCTAATAACCAAAAGCAAGGTAAACACATTTAGAATGAATTTTAGGCATGCATTCAATGTATTGTAGCTTAACACATGCGATGGTAGCTTGGCGACTTTTTTGACGACTATCTAAGCTATTGGCAAGAAAGATCAATTTTATCATAAATCGAATATAAACCAAAGGGTTCATTTATTTTAGCTGTAAACAAATTTAAATTTAATTTAATTTAATTAATTCTCCTCTAATAACCAAAAGCAAGGTAAACACATTTAGAATGAATTTTAGGCATGCATTCAATGTATTGTAGCTTAACACATGCGATGGTAGCTTGGCGACTTTTTTGACGACTATCTAAGCTATTGGCAAGAAAGATCAATTTTATCATAAATCGAATATAAACCAAAGGGTTCATTTATTTTAGCTGTAAACAAATTTAAATTGAATTAAATTTAATTAATTCTCCTCTAATAACCAAAAGCAAGGTAAACACATTTAGAATGAATTTTAGGCATGCATTCAATGTATTGTAGCTTAACACATGCGATGGTAGCTTGGCGACTTTTTTTGACGACTATCTAAGCTATTGGCAAGAAAGATCAATTTTATCATAAATCGAAATATAAACCAAAGGGTTCATTTATTTTAGCTGTAAACAAATTTAAATTGAATTTAATTTAATTAATTCTCCTCTAATAACCAAAAGCAAGGTAAACACATTTAGAATGAATTTTAGGCATGCATTCAATGTATTGTAGCTTAACACATGCGATGGTAGCTTGGCGACTTTTTGACGACTATCTAAGCTATTGGCAAGAAAGATCAATTTTATCATAAATCGAATATAAACCAAAGGGTTCATTTATTTTAGCTGTAAACAAATTTAAATTGAATTTAATTTAATTAATTCTCCTCTAATAACCAAAAGCAAGGTAAACACATTTAGAATGAATTTTAGGCATGCATTCAATGTATTGTAGCTTAACACATGCGATGGTAGCTTGGCGACTTTTTTGACGACTATCTAAGCTATTGGCAAGAAAGATCAATTCTATCATAAATCGAATATAAACCAAAGGGTTCATTTATTTTAGCTGTAAACAAATTTAAATTGAATTAAATTTAATTAATTCTCCTCTAATAACCAAAAGCAAGGTAAACACATTTAGAATGAATTTTAGGCATGCATTCAATGTATTGTAGCTTAACACATGCGATGGTAGCTTGGCGACTTTTTGACGACTATCTAAGCTATTGGCAAGAAAGATCAATTCTATCATAAATCGAATATAAACCAAAGGGTTCATTTATTTTAGCTGTAAACAAATTTAAATTGAATTAAATTTAATTAATTCTCCTCTAATAACCAAAAGCAAGGTAAACACATTTAGAATGAATTTTAGGCATGCATTCAATGTATTGTAGCTTAACACATGCGATGGTAGCTTGGCGACTTTTTTGACGACTATCTAAGCTATTGGCAAGAAAGATCAATTTATCATAAATCGAATATAAACCAAAGGGTTCATTTATTTTAGCTGTAAACAAATTTAAATTGAATTAATTCTCCTCTAATAACCAAAAGCAAGGTAAACACATTTAGAATGAATTTTAGGCATGCATTCAATGTATTGTAGCTTAACACATGCGATGGTAGCTTGGCGACTTTTTTGACGACTATCTAAGCTATTGACAAGAAAGATCAATTCTATCATAAATCGAATATAAACCAAAGGGTTCATTTATTTTAGCTGTAAACAAATTTAAATTGAATTAAATTTAATTAATTCTCCTCTAATAACCAAAAGCAAGGTAAACACATTTAGAATGAATTTTAGGCATGCATTCAATGTATTGTAGCTTAACACATGCGATGGTAGCTTGGCGACTTTTTTGACGACTATCTAAGCTATTGGCAAGAAAGATCAATTCTATCATAAATCGAATAAAACCAAAGGGTTCATTTATTTTAGCAAATTTAAATTAAATTTTTTCTAACTTTTAATCGTTTTTATACTACTGATTAATAAAATTATCTTGGACATTTTTTTCTTGATGTTATACTTTGTTAATTATTATTACATAATTTATAAAAATTATCATATGTATTTTACACTTTATTTTGGAAGGTAGAACTTATCTGTGTATAAATGCATATTTTTTATTAATAAATATAAATATAT
The DNA here is from genome assembly GCA_021605075.1 of Caerostris darwini. NCBI lineage: Eukaryota > Metazoa > Arthropoda > Arachnida > Araneae > Araneidae > Caerostris > Caerostris darwini. The sequence goes on from BPLQ01015530.1 coordinate 11,905, forward strand.
GAAGGCAAAAAAAAGTTTATAACTGTTTTTCTGATAACTATCTTTCTGAAGATTTTCTCGCGTCAGAAAAAAGAGCCAATTGGCGATGCAGCGCTAACTCTAATATGAAAAAGATGGGAAGATGTTAGGAAGATGTCGATATTTTGTTTCTTCCGAACAGGCGAGCGCCCTCTGTATTATACTATTTCAGATTTGTTTCATGACCATGTATGGTAAAAGTGTTGATTAGAATCTGATGTGTTTGAATTGTAGGCATTAATGGTAATCAGAATGTTTGATATTGTCATGAATGAAATTATGGACAATGAAACAACTTATTCATGCTTAAATTTCTTCCTTAAACATTTGATAATATGTTATATGAAACACAAGAAATGTCATAAATCACATTACACAAAAACACAGAACAGGATAGTTATTTGTGTACTCTTTACTGGATTGCCAGAGAAAACATGTCCCGATCCCGCGGACTTTTATTGTGATGTTTCTAGCTTTTCAAATATTTATTCTTAGAACATTTAACATGTTTTTAAACTATTTTTATGGTATTTTGGCCTTTTTTGTAAAGAATGTCTGGTCTTTTCCCTATGTAATTTTGTTTTGTTTCCATGTTCTTATTGTTCTACAGTAAGTGGCCAACTTTGTATATGTTGATTTCTAATAAAGCATCGGTAACAACATTATACAAAAATTACAGTTGAAATGTAATTATTATAATCCTTAATATCAGATTACATTTTTTTCTTGGAAAAAAATTAATTACATTAGAATCCAAATTATCCAAGCTACCTTTAACCGATTTTCAGCTTTAACCAAGTTATTGAATGAAAAAAAAAAGTCTTTATCGTAATTCTTTTTTCCTTTCTGAATAAAACATTTTTAGAGTAAAGGAACGTAATTGAGGAACAAGAAATTATAGATGCAAGGATTTCAGTCATCATTGAAAAGTATGAATAACAGAGCAGCGATGATGAAAACGATGCCCATCTGAAGAAAACGACGCATTTCTACGTTCTAACGAAAAGAAACTATTGAATACACTGAGCAGCAATAAGAGCCTGGACGTGTAATTCTGATGACACTTGTACAATTCAACAAGAAAACTTTTTATCAATCCACAAACAAATAAAATATTAAAGAGTTCTTTATAAGAACAATTCAATTTTCTATTTTTATGAAAACATTGGAAATGTGCATAATAAAGACTGTAAGCGCATGTAGTTCTTTGATGATGTATAAATGCCGAGGTATATACACTGAAGTGACAAAAGTCATGGGATACCTCTTAATATCGTGTCGGCCCTCCTTTCGCCCGGCGAAGTGCAGCAACTCGACGTGTCATGGACTCAACAAGTCGTTGGAAGTCTTCTGCAGGAATATTGAGCCATGCTGTCTCGATAGACGTCCATAATTGTGAAAGCGTTGATGGTGCAGGATTTTGGGCACGAACAGACCTCTCTATGATGTCCCATAAATGCTCGATGGGATTCATGTCGGGCAATCTAGATGGCCAGATCATTCGTTGGAAGTGTCCAGAATGTTCTTCAAACCAATCGCGAACAGTTGTGGCCCGGTGACATGGCGCATTGTCATCCATAAAAATCCCATCGTTGTTTGGGTACATGAAGTCCATGAATGGCTGCAAGTGATCTCCAAGTAGCTGAACATAAGCATTTCCAGTCAATGTTCGGTCCAGTCGCACCAGAGGACCAAGTCCATGCCATGAAAAAACAGCCCACACCATTACGGAGCCACCACCAGCTTGAACAGTGCCTTGCTGACAGTTTGGGTCCATGGCTTCGTGGGGTCTGCGCCACACTCGAACCCTACCATCAGCTCTTACCAACTGAAATCGTGACTCATCGGACCAGGCCACGGTTTTCCATTCATCTAGGGACCAACCGATATGCTCACGTGCCCACGAGAGTCGCTGCAAGCGATGTCGTTCTGTCAGTAAAGGCACTCGAGTCGGTCTTCTGCTGGAATAGCCCAAGAAAACCAAATTTCTCCGCACAGTTCTAACAGACAAGTCCCTTGTACGTCCCACATTGATTTCTGCGGTTATTTGACGCAGTGTTGCTTGTCTGTTAGAATTTACGACTCTTTGCAGACGTCGCCGGTCTCGGTCGTTAAGTGCAGGCGGTCGACCACTGCGCTGTCCGTGGTGGGATGTTATGCCTGAAATTTCATACTCTCGGCACACTCTTGACACAGTGGATCTGGGAATGTTGAATTCCCTAACGATTTCCGAAATGGCATGACCCATGCGTCTAGCTCCAACTAACATTCCGCGTTCAAAGTCTGTTAATTCCCGTCGTGCGGTCATCATCACGTCAAAACCACTTCACATGAATAACTTGAGCAGAAATGAAAGCTCTGCGAAAGCACTGCGCATTTATACATGTTCTACGCGATGCTACTGCCATCTGAAAATTTGCATATTGCTATCCCATGACTTTTGTCACTTCAGTGTATATTGATGTAATAGTAATGTCGTCGTAATGTAAATCAGAGAGATAATGTAAATCATAATAGTAAATGTACATCATAATAGTAAATGTACATCATAAAGTCTGTAAGTCCATATAATACCCTGAAAATTAATAAAGTGTGTGTATAAATTTATATTTCTTCTTTGACGAATTAAACGTAGTTGTAATAAAAATGTCGTCGTAATGCAAATCATAATAATAAATGTACATCATAAAGACTGTAAGTATATATAATTTTCCTGAAATAACCCTGAAAATTAATAAATTGTATGCATAAATTTATATTTCTTCTTCCTTAATGATTTATAAATGTCGATGCAAATATGTCGTTGTAATAATACCATGTCGATGTCTATATATGACACTATAAATATGTTTCATACGAGGCATTTTGAGAATGAAAATAATTCTCGTTCAAAATAATTTTTAGTGAATGTTTGAATCTTTTCTTTTTACCATAGTGCATGTACCGACACTATCTTCTACAGCCGAAATATATGACAATTATGAACCAGGAAAAACATTAACCCGTTAACAAAAAATAGGATTAGTGTTCTAGACCATTTTAACTTCTGTCATGTGACACGTGCTATCAGCAAACTCATCCGAATAAAGGATTCCGTTATTCTTTTGACATTTGCATCCAGAAAATTGGCAACAATTATCTTACTATTTTAGACCATGATAAATGTCTGGAGGTGAACTAAAAGAACTTTTTCGCAACCAGATGGCTGTGATGAGCTGGAAAAGCGAACATTTATTTTCCATTCAAAGTCTTATTCGAATGCGCAGAAGATGAATTCAGGGTGCGGGTCCTTGACAAAATGGTGCAACCTTCTGCTGTTGGTTAGGGGAAAAAATAAAGTTGGAAAAATTTATCTGTTACTGATTGGTTAGACTTTTTTTATATATGATTTGATAAATTGCTTTCTGCTAAATAGGACATATTTATCTCAACTATTTTTTTGCAAAAACGTAGTGTTGACAGTAGATAACTCATTTGAGAACGTGTGAAAATTCAAGTGAAAAATATCTTTTACTTTTTAAAAGATGGAAAATTTATACTGCGCCCATAACAGCAGAAGCCAGTGATCACTCATACACACAAAAGAAAAAACTGTGTTCAAAACGAATGAACAATTTTCAATTTAAAATTCCCGGGGCTTATGGAATTTCAATTTTTCTTTCTTTTTTAGGTTGCTGGCACTGTCCTTGACATCTGCGTGAAATGTGACGTCAAAATATTCATTAGTGTTTGAGTTACGCTTCGCTTTGGGAGACGCTAATACAGATTCCGGCGATTTCTGAAACGTCTGAATTCATTGAGCAAAGAACTTACATTCCATTTTGTTTGCGGAAAAGTATAGAATGTTGCAGAAGGCATTCGGTGAGCATTCCTATATCGGAAAGAAATGTTTAGAAGTGGTATAAGCAGTTCAAAGAAGGCAGAGAACACGTTGAAGACGAAGAGCACTTTGGTCGACCATCCACCTCAACCGACGAAGCTCACGTCCTAAAAAATTAAAGATTGGGTGCTTGCAAACCGTCGACTTACAATTAGAGACTTTACTGATGATATAATTTAAAAAAGATCGGTCAATTCCATTTTGGGGATGAAACAGGCCAAATCACGAATGTACTGAAAACACTGCATTGATTCTTCGTGATGTTTCCGTCAAATATGAAACTGATATCGTTCCACAACCACCGTAATCACACCGTGAGATTTCTGGCTGTTCCCTAAACTCAAAAGACCACTCCGGGGACACCGTTTTGAGTCGATTGAAGAGATTCAACCTGAATCGGCGCGAGCTTTGAAGGCCATGACTGCCGATGAATTTTTAGCATGCATTGAAGGATTGAAAAAAAAGTTGGCATCAGTGCACTGTGTCCCGAGGGGATTACTTTGAAGGCGATTTAGAAGTTTTTGAACAAAAATAATTAGTCTTACTTTTTGGGCAGCTTAAAAATTTCATAAATTTTTGTGTCTCGATCTTTTTTTGTAACAAAAATATAACTACTTTTTAAGAAGTACAAAAATAGTAAATATAAATTTTTAGCCTGAAATAGCAGCAATTGAAAAACTTGTTGAAAAAATATGTTTGAGATTTCAAATTAGTTTACTGTAGTAATATTCAAAAACTTTTGATGACAATGATACGTTTATTTTTTGTTTATACCATTTAAAAAATAATTTAAATATGTTGTTTTAATGCAGCTGGCAATATAGACACAGTTAATGTTTATGCCATAAGCAAGGGCTGCACTGACGTTACTCATTTAGAGCTACCCAAGGGTCAGTGTAGCTTGAAGATATGCTACGGACACGAGTAACACTACCCCCACAACGTTCTACGATCCTATTAGACCAGGACCTACGGTTTAAAGTGAATTCCGAACCACTACAAACGTCCACGGCGCCGTCGGGGCTTGAACCCGAAACCTGTGGTACCGAGCGACAGAACGTGAGCCATTGGGCCTTCACGGCCCAATATTTTTAATATGTTAAACTATTCATTACAAAATTATTCAACAACTATGAAAAAAACCCATTTTAATAAGCATTGTTATTAGTTTAAACTACACGATAACACTACTTTGTAAATATAATGTTAAACAATGAATGTCGAAATAAAAGTCAAATTAAACAATTACTGTCAATAAACATATTAGACATTTGGACATATTAGAAATATACTGTCTACATATTACTGTAATTAAACATATTAGACATCAGCCTTCTGAAAAAAATAATTGGTAGAGAGCCTGCTTTTGTTTAAACAATTGGTAGAGAACCTGCTTTTGTTTAAACAATTGGTAGAGAATCTGCTTTTGTTTAAACAATTGGTAGAGAACTCGTTTTTGTTTAAACAATTGGTAGACAGCCTGCTTTTGTTTAAACAATTAGTAGAGAGCCTGCTTTTGTTGAAACAATTAGTAGAGAACCGTCTTTTGTTTAAACAATTGGTAGAGAACCGTCTTTTGTTTAAACAATTGGTAGAGAACCTGCTTTTGTTTAAACAATTGGTAGAGAGCCTGATTTTGTTGAAACAATTAGTAGAGAACCGTCTTTTGTTTAAACAATTGGTAGAGAACCTGCTTTTGTTTAAACAATTGGTAGAGAACCCGTTTTTGTTTAAAGAATTGGTAGAGAGCCTGCTTTTGTTTAAAGAATTATTACAGAACTTGCTTTTGTTTAAACAATTGGTAGAGAACCTGCTTTTGTTGAAACAATTAGTAGAGAGCCTGCTTTTGTTTAAACAATTGGTAGAGAACCTGAATTTGTTTAAAGAATTAGTAGAGAACTTGCTTTTGTTTAAACAATTGGTAGAGAGCCTGCTGTTTTGTTGAAACAATTAGTAGAGAGCCTGCTTTTGCTTAAACAATTAGTAGAGAACCGTCTTTTGTTAAAACAATTGGTAAAGTTTTTGTTTAAACAATTGGTAGAGAGCCTGCTTTTGTTGAAACAATTAGTAGAGAGCCTGCTTTTGCTTAAACAATTAGTAGAGAACCGTCTTTTGTTAAAACAATTGGTAAAGAACCTGCTTTTGTTTAAACAATTGGTAGAGAAGATTTATAGTACAATTAGTGATAAGAAGAAATGGAGATAGCTTTCTCGAAATGCAATTTCTGAGAAACAGTATTTTTGCAAAATTTAAATCTTCTAAAGATGACAATCGAAACATTTTACAAATATTATTAAAAAATAGAAATAATTTTTTTTAGAAACTTTATAAAAAAATTTTTTTTGAAGAATTTGAATTATGATTCTGAAAATTATAATTTATGCCATTTTAAACTCATAGGAATAAGAAATTTAAACGAGATCTTGGTTGCTTTTTTTTTTTAAATAAGTTTTCCGTTGATGCATACATTAAGTTATTGCTCTAAAAATGACATTCTCAAATTCTCCTAGATATCATGGCAAAAATTATACAATACGAATTTTCTGCACTTATAAAAAGTGTAAATAATAATATTATTCAGTCAGTAATAATAATTTAAAATAAGAGAACAGAATTGTGTATAATTGAACGGAAAAATTTAAAAAAAATGAGAATACCAGAATGATTCGTTTAGGATGATTTCCATGCAGTAACATCGTGTATTTGTTATGTATTTCTGAAAAAGTCAAGATTTTATATGAATGACTAAAATAATGGGGGCTGGAGGGCGAGTGACTAGTTTTCGGTACCACACGTTTCGGGCTCGAGTCTTGGCAGTGCCAGGGATGTTTGTAGTGATGCGAAATCCACTTTAAACCGTAAGTCCCAGTCTATTATGACTACTATTACAACTACTACTACTACTACATCACACCACTCTGCCTAGAACTGAGTTCCCCCTATACAGTTTGGAAATTATGTATGTGACAAGTCTGACTGGGCTCTATGAGGCTCTACAATCATATGCAGAAAATGACCGTAGAGCGTCACACCAAACCATAAACCAGCATTCGGTGCCATGGATGTTTGTAGTGTTTTGGAATTCATTTTAAATCGTAGATCTCGGTTTAATATGACTGTTGAGCATAGAGCAGACAGCCCTTCCCAATAAAATAAAAACATCTCCTGTTTCGGAATTTCCCAGTCGGCAGATAACCCACGGCCCAATGTGAACTGTAGTCCCAGTGAGTTAGTTAGTTAGATTAAAATAATTTAATGCAATCAGTTTGAGTAAAATGAACACACAATAAATATGCTCATGATTTTGTATGAATGATTTAAACGATGGGGGCCTGATGGCCGAGTGACTAGCGTTCTGGCATTTGGTGACACAGGTTTCGGGCTCGAATCCCGGCGGCGCCATGGTTGCTTCTTGTGGAACACTTTAAATCGTAGATCCCAGAAGCCTAATATTATTACTGCTACTACTACTACACCACACACCATACCACATCACTGTGCCTAGAGCTTTGTTCCCCTATACAGTTTAGAAATGATGTGGTGAGAAGTCTGACTAGGCTCTGCTAAGCTCTTCTGTCATATGAGACCGGGACCTACGGCGTAAAGTGGATTCCGAACCATTACAGACATCCATGGCACCGCCGGGACTCGAACCTAAAATCTGTGATACCGAGCTCCAGAGTGCTAGACACACAGTCATTCAGGCTTTAGTCTAATATGACTATAGAGATTTGAGCATAGGGCTGACAAGCCCGCTCCTAAAAAAGAAAAACATCTCCTGTTTCGGAATCTGCCAGTAGGCAGACAGCCATGGTCCAACATGGACTGTAGTAGCAGGAATTAGTTAGTTAGTTTAAAATAAAATGATACAATCGATTTGAGTAAAATGAACATTTAATGGACTCCAGTAAACGTATGCAAAAACTTCATTTCTGAAATTGCTTCGAAAATTAGCATACAAATTAAATATATTTCAATGTAACCAAATGTGTAGATATTTATTATTTTATGTTTATTTTTTCTCGACTCAAACATAGAAATAGTTTTTTTATTTTTTTTTAATAAAATTCATTTCTGAAGAAGTTAACGCAGCAATAAACGTTGTTTAATGTCCCAGCCAACAACTTTATCACAGTGATAAAAATAAACCGCCAAACCATCTTCCTATCTCCACTTTGCACGCCAACCTCAGCCACTCAATTAAGTGGATCTCTCTTCATGAAATGTGGGTCATTCAGAGAGATTTCAATTCATAAAAGGCGATTACGGCAGCTATAAAGAAGTGCTGGGATTTGCGCTGTTATGTGAAGTGGAGATTGGGCTGTTTATTACAACTGAAATTAAATGCTTAGCGACATTTTTTGGCGATGCCATAAACTGAGGTTAAATAGAAAAAAAAAATATTAATAACACCTCACACTAGCCTTTAAACAAGTTTTCTTCTCGATTGCTAGTAGAATCTTTAGTTATTTTTGTATTGCATCTTCAGCACATTACATATTTTTGATCAATAAAGATTGATGGGTTGGTGTTTTATGACACAAGGATCTGATTTGGCCAAGTTGAACCTCACAAACCTGTTGATTCTTATACCACTTGTCTACAGCAACATTTAAACCAAGTTCATTAACCAGTTCTCAAAGAATGAAAAACAATGCAAATTCTTAAGCCGACGAGTCATCACAAATGGCAAAAAAATGCGGCTTCTTTTTGTCTTTGATCTTGCGGCACAAAGATATGGGGCATCCAAATCTGACTTTACTCCACTCGGTTATACCCCCGGGCACTGGGATCCATTTTAGTCACTTTTTACGACATGCATAAGATACAGTAGGGCTATTCTAACCTTGATCCACACGAGGGCCAAACAAATATTTAAACATTAAGGTGTTAAACGTTAAACAGTAATTAATTTATAAACTCACATCAAGTTATAAAATATATAGTTGTAGATTAAAAGAAAATTAAATAACTAAGTGATAGAGTAATTTGCATGACAATAGAATAAAAAATTTCAGTTATAATTTAATTCATTTAAAAAATACCAATCTAAAACCATATCTTTTTCATCGTATTCTTCTTCAGCGTTTTCATCTTCTTTACCAGAGTTGCAATCCTCTCTGTTGACATCAATAAATAAATGATTGTTTAGTTTGGCTTGTGGCTCTACGGTCATCTTGTCCACACGCGGGCTAAATAGACTGGGACATATAGTTTAAAGTGGATTCCGAACCACTCACTAATGTCCATGCCACAGCCATGATTCAAACCTGAAGACTGTGACACCAAAGAAAGAGAGCTCTAGCCACTTGGACACCAGGCGCAGTGACTGTTTGGATTCAGATGGAGTTGTAAGTGGATTAAAAAATCTTTTCGTGCTTAACACACTTGCATTTCACTTATTTTTAATTAATGCTTTTCCTTTTTTCAGGATTAAACCATCCTTTGGATGTTGATTCTTTCTGCCCAACATTATTTTTGCGCCTAAAAGTGTCTGTGTGTTTCGTTTAGCTTTGACAATGGGTCTGAATTTCCTTCAAACGGTACTTATGGAGAAAACAGAGATGGATGCAAATGGACTATTCATCAGGTTAACAGAAGTAGCAAAATCAGTAGAGCAATGGTTCGCATAGATAAGTGAGATAAGTTTCTTAAGTGGGGGACAAAATATTCCTGTCATAGTGGTATCAATCAGTAAATTGTCAGGGGTATTTTTCGATTATTATGTGAAACAAAAATTTTTTGTTCTAAAATAATAATTATTTAAAGCACAAATTTAATTTTAAAAAATGATTTTTACATTTTAACAGATAAATATGTGTAAGATAGCAACGCAATAACCACAAAAAATTATTCCGACTGTACATTAGATGAGTGGGTTCGTTTCGAAATTGAGTTCGCAATTTCATGACAAGGATTAGCAAGATAAATCCGTAGGCCATAAATTCTGTAGGTTAACCTCGATAAAGAAGTGGAAGGATGTAAAACCCTAGATGGCGTTGTTATACTATGTAATGACACGAAATATAAGAGTAGCTGAGTTTGGTTTGTCGCTCTATGGTTATTTTGGGCACACGAGGGCTAAACAGACCGGGACCTACAAATAAAAGTGGATTCCAAACCACTAATAAACATACATGCCACCGCCAGAAATCGAATCTGAAGTCAGTGATACAAAAGGCCTGATCACTACCCACTTGAACGCAGGTATAGTGCAGAGGGTCCACGTGAGTGATTAGCGCACTGGAGCTCGGTGTCACAAGTTTCGGGTTCAAATCCCGGTGGTACCATGCATGTTTGTAGAGGTTCGGAATCCTCTTTAAACCATAGTTCCTAGTCTAATATGACTATAGAGTGTTGGACATTTTTATTGGGTAACCTGACAACCCTACCAGTAAAGAGAAAAAAACCTCACGTTTCGGAATATGCCCATCATGGGACACTTGCGCTATTGAAGAAGAAAAAGAAGAAGTAGCAGGTTGATGTGGTGCACCCTGGGTAATACTAAATTTGTTACATTTCTGCCATTACAGATGTACATGGCAGTTTCGAATAAACCTCACATCAATGCAAGTTATTATTATTCATCAATTGTAATAAACCTCATTTTTCATATGAACGTTACGTCATATACTTCATACGTCGCATTTTTTAAATAATGCAGAATTTTTATGAGGTCAGAACATAACAAATTCTGTGTTATTTAAAAAATACCAATGCTTTCTTATTAAAATATCAAAACTGTTAAACAGCGATTTAGCATTCGAAATGATAATTTCTTTCCAAAACCAAAGCTCTTTCTAATTAAAACATTTAATACTTAACCACTGGAATTCATATATTAATTAAATCGACACAATTTGTTATCTCTAATTAACAGTGCTAAAACTACTTTCAATTTCCTTACTCTAAACAGCCTTTCCTACAGTTTAAATTTCGTTCCACTGCAACGCATCCGTGTCTACGCGCCATTTTCCAAACCATACGACGCTTCTCACCAATCCCAACGGCCCCTGATAAACATCGGCTTGCACACGACACCTACGTAGGCTCCTGAAATAGGAGACGGCTGCTTTGTTGTCGACTCATTAGGAATTCCTCGGACAAGTTTTAATCCCCCTGTCATCCCCGAAAATGACGCATTCATTCTTAGGTTTCCGCCTCGGTCGTCAAGGCGGCGTCCTGCTATCATGCAAGGAAGGGTTTCTGGGTGTTATGTATGGATGTTGTTATGTTAATTACAGATGGTGTCAAATTATAAAGTGAAAGTTCTTCTTATCAAGTGAAGATTCTTTACGTTAAACTCGAAAAAGAGGTAAAAGAATGTCAAAATCTAGATGTCGTGGTTATACTATGTAATGACTTGATATATAGGTGCAGTGTAGCTGAGTGTGGTTGGTTTGTCGCTCTACGATCATTTTGTGCACACGTAAGCTAAACAGACTGGTACTTGCAGTTTAAAGTGAATTTCGAACCACCAACAAGCATACATGCTACGGCCAGGATTCGAACCTGAAGCCCGTGATACCAAAGGCCAGAGCACTAGCCACTTGACCATCAAGCCGCAGATGTAGTGTAGCAGGTCCAAGAGAGTGATTAGCACTATGGTGCTCGATGTCACAGGTCTCTAGTTCGAGTCCCGGCGGTGCCATGGATGTTTGTAGTAGTTCGGAATCCCCTTTAAACCGTAGGTCCCGGTCTAATATGACTACAGAGTGTTGTGCATAGGGTTGACAAACAACCCTACCCGTAAAAAGAAAAACATCTTAGATTTCGGAACCTGTCAGTAGGCAGATGAGCTAGACTCACCATGGGGCTGTTGCGCCACTGAAGAAGTAAAAGTATCAAGTCTGCATGGGGCACCCTAGGTAATGCTAAGTCTGCTACATTCTTGCCATTAGAAAAGAAAGTCGGTGTTAGAATAAACCTCAAATCAAGGTAGGCTGTTATAATTCCTCAATTATCATAAATCTCATATGAACATTAGAATAAAACTCATATCAGGTTCCCTGTTATTTAAAAACAATAACAACACTTTCTTACTAAAATATAAAAACTACTTACTAAAATATAAAAACTATTAAACAATGACTTGGTGTTCGATATGATAATTTCTTCCCAAAACTAAACTTTTTCGAATTAAAAAATTTAATACTTAACCACCAGTATTCATACATTAATTAAATCTACACAATTTTTTATTCGTAATTAATTGTGCTAAAACTACTTTCAATTTCCTTACTGGAAACAAACTTTTCCACACTTTAAATTTCCACACTTATTTCGTTCCACTGCACCGCATTCGTGTCTAAGCGCATTTTCCAAACCATACAACGTTTCTCTCAAAGTAATCCCAACGGTATCTGATAAACAACGGCTTGTACAGGGCACCTACGTGGGCTCCTGAAATAGGAGACAGGTTGCTTTGTTTCCGACTCATTAAGAATTCATCGGGCAAGTTTTAATCCCCCTGTCATCCCCGAAAATTCAGCATTCATTCTTAGTTTCCGCCTCTATAATCAAGTCGGCGTCCTGTTATCATGCAAGGAAGGGTTTCTGGGTGGTATGTATGGATGCTATTATGTTAAGGACAAATGGTATCAAGTTATCAAGTGAAAGTACATGACATGGTCCTAGATCATGGGACATTCAGTACTTTGTATTTTAAATTATTTGTAATGACGCCTCCAGATTTGAAACATTAGCCCAAATGCTTGTTTGCCTCTAAGTATTGCAATTTGAACTCGAAAAACAAATTCCTTATTTACCTTTATTCGCAGGACTCTATGTTTTGGAAAGTAGTAAATCTGTTGACGCCTGATCAAAGATCGATTCCCAGGCCGAAATTTCCTCGTAAACTGGCAAATGCTGGCTTAAAGGTGTTCGAACACTGCGCTGAAAGATCACACATTCAAGTGTAAACATGAATTATAGATTTAGGTGGTTCTGATTGTTAGCTCATTGGATTTTTGAAATGGATAACCGTATTAGAACAAAATAAGCGAGCCGATCTAAAAGTTCCCTGTCTCAGTCAGGGATAGGAGCGCTAAAACTGTTGAATGATATTCCCGTTTATCATTTTTAGGTGGTGAGAGAAGAAAATGAACTTTAAGAAACCATATATATATGCCATATAGCACCTAAGAAGATTTTGTTCAAAAGTGAAAGGCACTACAGAATAATACTAACAAGTTTAAATATGGTTCTGTTATATAAAAGGACTCTAATATGGCTCTTATAAAGGTTCTAATTAAATATGGCTTTGTTATATAAACTAAATTCTTTCGAATTAAAACGTTTAATACTTAATCACTGGTATTCATACATTAATTAAATCTACACAATTTGTTATTTCTAATTATAGTAATAGTGCTACAACTACTTTCAATTTTCTTATTATAAACAAACTTTTCTGCAATTTGAAATTCGTTCCACTGCAACGCATCCGTGTGTACGCGCATTTTCCAAACCATACGATGTTTCTCTCACAGTAATCCCAAGGCCATCTGATAAACATCGGCTTGCACACGGAACCTACGTGGGCTCCTGAAATAGGAGACAGGTTGCTTCGTTTCCGACTCAATAGGAACTCCTCGGACAAGTTTTAATCCCCCTGTCATCCCCGAAATTTACGTCTTCATTCTTAGGTTTCCGCCTCGATAATCAAGGCGTCGTCCTGCTATCCTGCAAGGAAGGATTCCTGGCGTTACGTATGGATGTTGTTATGTTAAGGACAGATGGTATTATCAAGCGGAAGCACATGAGGTGATCATAGATCAAGGGACATTCAGTACTTTGTATTTTAAATGCTTGAAAATGGCGCGTCCAGATTTGAAACATTAACCCAAATGCTCTTTTAATCGGCAACCAGATTGTGACTGTGTGTGGTTGACTTGAGATATTTGAGGCACAGATTTGAGAATTCACAGCACACACAAACACAACATATGTACAGTAAGAGACATGCAATATTCAACACATTTAAAGGCAGATAATTATAAATATATGGAAGGATTCCCCTTTTAAGCTGAAAACCCAAAATTCGGATACCCCCCCAAAAAAAAAATACTTTATATCCCAATACAAACAGAACTTTAAATTTGTTTTGGAATGTTCAGTTAGGCATCTAACGTTTTTTAAAACATTAGATGCCTAACTAAATATCGACTCCAGGCAGAAAGGTTCTAGGTCACTATGGTCGCACGTCCATTGTGAAATAAACTAGTTTTGGTGTTCGGGCACGGCGCTCAAAGCTCACACACTCAAGTGTAGACACGAATTATGGTAGATTGTGTTGGGTTTGGATTAGGTCTCATTGTTAGCACATTTGACTTTTGAGATGAGTAACCATATTAGAAACCAAATAAGTGAATCGAAATAAAATTTCCATGTCGAATTGAAATTTAAAATTTCCTCACCCAGTTTTTTAAGACATGAAAACATGAAAATTTATTTCGTTTAAATAATATATTCAACAAAAGACAATGGTAAAATTCTTCTTAATAAACAGAATGGTTGGTTTTGATTAAAAAATGATGCTGTACGTTAAATTATAGAAAACTACATAAAAAACAAATGAAAATGAAAGAATTATTTTACCGAAATTTAAAAACCGAAAGAAAAAAATTGGATTTAATGAATAAATTAAACTATGATTTTATATGTACTGCCAAAATTATAAAAAAATCTGAGCATAATTAAAACGTAAAAAAAACCCAAATATCTTGAATTATAATAATAACGAAAGTTTAGGTAGCAGAAAGAATTAGGAAATCTTACTATAGTCGTAGCAGAAAATGAGACTACTGTAAGATTTCCTAATTATCTTTATATTCATGTCCGAGTGACTAGCACTGTGGCGCTGTATACCACAGGTTTCGGATTTGAGTCCCGCCGGTGCCATGAATGTTGGTAGTGGTTCGGAATCCATTTAAATCCGTATGTCCCGGCATATATATACGCAATAATATAATATATATACGTAATATATATACAATATATGTAGGGCTGACAATTCTGAGCCGTAAAAATGTGTGGAATAATGTCTTGGAGCCAAGTCAGACTTCTACCTACGGGTGCTCCATCACAACAGAAGCTGCTTCCTTCCCCTTCAATCATGAGTCCATATGGGCTTGTGGGCTTGGCCAGTCAAGTGGGATAAGAAACAACAACAAATTGTTTTCATGTACAGTAATCTATTCTGATTCATAATTAATGGATTTTAAAGACCTCCATGAAGAATACATTTTACATTCCATTTTCCGGAAACACCCTTAAACACTCCAGAATAAATTCCGCCAGACCAAATCCAGCCATTAATGAAACTACCAACCGAAGATCTCCCCAAAACATCCCCTGCAAAGGCACAAGACTCTTTGGAAATAAATAAGGAGGTACGGTTACAGATAAGCTACATGCGGTCTCCCATCTTGCTTTATCTGCAATGGAGGGAAATTTATGCTTAGAATAAATTTGGTGGTACTCTTGCCCGTCTTTCTTACAAAAGGCTGCTAACATGCCATGAAAAGGATGATTTGGAGGGGTAATTTAAATTTCAAGCCAATAATAACTTTCTTTTAATTTTACAGAATTTTATTGATCAATGCAAGTGAAGGTTTGAAGTACTTGATAAAGAACCGAGGTTGAATAGAATTGCGAATAAAGGAATGTTTTAATCAGTAATTCACATAGAATCTATTAATCTATTCTTGCTTCATAATTGTGTTTAAACACAGATACAATTTATTTTTTTATTTCTATAATTACAATTTCAGAACAAATTAATATTTACATTTTTAGGATAATACAGGAGAGGATAAATATTATTAGAGTTTTAGGATTATTGGGAATATTTAAAAAAGGATAAATAGAATTTTAGAAAAATGTTGGGCAGAATAATTTAGATATGATAATTATGATAATTTAGAGTAAAATAATGATAGAATGAATACGATAATTTAGAGTAAAATAATGACAGAACAATAATGATAATTTAGAGTAAAATAATGTTAGAATAATAATGATAATTTAGAGTAAAATAATGTTAGAATAATAATGATAATTTAGATGGGATAATTATAATAAAGATTAGAATAATTTATATAGGATAATTATGATAATTCAGTGTAGAATAATTTAGATAAAATAAACATGATAATTTATATAGGATAATTGATATAACTTTATACAACTTTCGATAACTTATCATAATAATCTTACCTGAAATAGTATACTCTAATTTAGAGTCGAATAATTTATATAGGATAATTATGATAATTTAGAGTAGAATCATTCAGGTAAAAAAATTATGATAATTTAGAGTAGAATAATTTTAATAGAATAATTATGGTAATCTGAATTATAAATCACAGTAACTTGATACAACTTTATAATTATGCTAACCAAAAAAGATCGAAATTCTGTTGTGAATCTGATCGATATTGTTTCATAATGTTTTTTAATTTGTGTTTTAATTGGAAGTTTTGTTTTGTTTTTGATACATTATGTGGGACGTTCTGTTACATAAATATCTCCTAATATATTATTAGCATTGCTGCTATTTTTTTTTCTAAATTTATAATTCTACAATAATTTATTTAATACATTGCTTTATAAAATTCTGCTGCTTACTAATGTTAAATTATAAAGGACGCAATTCTGAAGCAATGGAATTAAAAAAATGATGTACTACGGCGCCTTTGTTTCACATGGATTGAACTCGTAGTTTAATTATTTTTAATTCTTCATTTATCCTTAATTATTACAGATGTGGGCTTTTTTGTATATGATAGTTAGTAAGTGTGACCTGACAGCCGAGTCTCTGGCGCTCGGTGCCACAGGTGGCGGGTTCGAGTCCCGGAGATTCCATGTATGTTTTTAGTGGTTTAGAATTCACTTTAAACCGTAGATCGCAATCTCATATGACTGTTGGGCGTATTGCAGACCCCATGTACAAAGAAAATATTTCCTGTCTTGAAATCTGCCAGTAAGCAGACGGCTGATACATCATGGGGCTATTGCACCAATAATAAGGATGAAGAGTTGGTAGTGGGAGTTTGAATTGGTGGTTTTGTACAGGTTATATAATATGAATAAGTTATTTTCTCACAATGGAGACTGTAGAATTATACATCAATTATAGTTGTTAATTATTATCAATAATTAATTGTTATAGTTGTCAATTGTTATAGCTGTCAAACGAGGAGAATTGATGCATGTTCGCTAATCTGAATACATGGTGGGAATTTTCTGGGTTTTCTCCGATACGATACGCGTGGCCTGATAACCAATTGGCTAACTGTCTGGCCGCTGGTACCATAGGCTTCAGGTTCGAATCCTGGTGGTGACATGGATGTTTGTTGGTTTGGAATCCACGTTCAATTGTAGGTCCTAGTCTAATTAGCCTAAAGTGTAAACAAGATGACCATAGAGCGACAAACCAAAACAAATCTATACGATATTCTCCTGGAAGGTACTGCCCTCCTTTTTCAGAGATTTGGAGCCAAGTCTGCCTACGGGTGCTCCATCACAAACAGAAGTTGCCCTCTCCTTCCATGAGAGATACAATGACGACAACAACAATAAGATTGTAATGATTAGTTAAAACAGTCATATAATTGTTTGATTCTTTTTTTTCACTCGAAAAACTGTGTGATAAAAATACACCTGTAAGATAAAGTTTGCACGATGCATGTTCAGCACCTTGCCTCATTAGTCTGAATACCAGGTGGAAATTTTTGCGGGTTTTCCCATACAATACGCAAATGCGGAGTAGCTACCACCTAAAAGCACTGCCTCCCGAAAAGCACTGCCTTCCTTCTTTAGAGACTCGGATCCAAGTCAGACTTCTACCTACGCGTACTCCATCACAAACAGAAGCTGCCCTTTTCCCCTCCATCCATGAGGGATACGACGACAAAAACAACAAGATTGTATTGATTAGTTTAATAATTAATAAAATTGTTTGAATGCTGTATTTAATTGTAAAAATAATACCATTTATTTTTTTCAAATTATTTTCGAAAAAATTGTTAAGTTATAAAAAAAATTCACCTTGTAGATAAAATGTGAAAAAAAAACAAGACTATGGTTAATAATAAACTATTTAAAAAAAAGACATATTCATTGACTAAACAAAATCATTCACTTGAGTTAATTGAAATGGTCGAATAAATACTCATTAATTATTAATTAAAATTCCCTGTATTAAGTATTAAAAATTAATTAGATATACGAAATGCAGCTTTTGGAGTCTCTCATAACTAAATTTGTTTGAAGACATCAAAGTGCTCAAATTTAATGACTTTGGGTTCTTTTTTATCCTTTAAATCTGAACCACTCTTTAAAAGATCTTCCCGTAAATTTATTTTTTTAATAACACACCCATTAATACCGTCAACTAACGCCAAAACGAATGCTTTTAAATAAAGAGGGGAAATTAATGCTTTTATCCTTAAGAAGAGGTTTCTTCAGAAAATTCCATATATTTAATCCTTGATAAATAGCTATTCATTAATTTTTGCTTGTCTTACATATTATCTTTTGAGGTTTTTTAATAAATAGTTAATAGTACGAGATGTTTTTGCGAAATTTAATTTTAGACAAGCCACAAAAGAATGAAAATTAGCCTTTTTTTTTTAATGAAAAATTGTTTTAGAATCATAAATAATGTTTATACGTTTTCATTTTAATTACATGTGTAAAGATATTTTTCATTGCATAAAATATATTTCTGGTTAAAAAACTGTTATTGTATTGAATATTTAATACACAACCTTTCTATCATAAATTAAAATTTATGTTTGAATCTGTTTTCCATGAATAATGGTGTATTGTTATTTTTTTATAAATGTACAATTTTTAAAATAAATTACTATGCTGGTGTTTTTTTTTTAAAGATTTATAGAAAGTAATGATACATTAAAACTGAATTATTATAAATTCATTCGTTCATTTTTTTTCCAAGGTTCACAAATAAGAGGATTTTTTTAAAAGCATAACTTAAAAGTGATTGTTCCATTTACAAGTCATCCATAAAGTCACTTTACAATTAAAAAAATTAATGCAAGGTCAAATGAAAAAAAACAGATATGTGAAAAAATAATTAAGTAATTTTTTTATATAATTATAAAAAATTTTTTTGTCTCATTTAATTTTAATTTAATTATATGATGAAAAATAATTTAATTTAATTCATTTCTCTATGGAGATCTTTAGTAGCATATAGCACATCAAGATGATTCCCTTTCCTATTCACTGTAGTAGACTCTCATCAATGGTGCCTCATCAAATGGCAGTTAGAGATCTGTGCTTTAGATTAGTTAAGTCCCATACATCAGTTCAATATAATAATATTTTGAGTATATATATTCCTCGATATCTCGTACACAAGATATCAGACGCCTCGCCTTCTTTATGTAGAGTTATGTTAAAGATATGGTGCAATGCTACGCGGTATGACTAATCTCTTTTGCATTGCCTTACAATTGATGAGAATATGTTACAACGAATATGGTAAGAAATTGAGTACCATGCTGATTCACTTCATACAACTAATGACGTTCATGTAGAAATTTTAATGTATTTCATTAAAATTAAATTAAGACAAAACAGGAATTTATACGTCTCATTTTGTAATAATTTACACTTACTTGTCTTTTATTTTTATCTTTAATATAAATTGATGAAATTGTAAAGAGACTTTATGGACACCCTGCATAATAGAAATATGCTAATTATTAGCTATAAAAAATATGCCTTCTTTCTTCTCTGACATTCCTAACAATATTATTGATTTCTTTACCGAAACAGCATTGAAGAAAAAAATAAAACTTCTGTGCCAGAGAAAGACGTTAGCTAGGTCACAACGATCAACTGAGGCAATAATATCAGATATCTTTAGGCTCAGGTTGTCACTCTACGGTCATTTTGGGCACACAATTGCTGAACAGACCAGTATCTGCAGTTTAAGTGGATTCCGAATCACTCAGAAACATCCATGCCACCACCAACAGGATACAAATGCGAAGCATGTGGTACCCAGCGGCAAAGTACTTCTTTGCAAATTGTGCAAAAAGGATACGCACATCGTTAATATGAGAACACTTTAGAAGGATGAGTAAATGGTGAAACAGATGAATCGCCTCTCTCCTTGTCATGTATCGTAAATAAAACACTAAAGTTATGATGCTTTTGTGACATTTTGTGGGACTTCTAAATCTTATCATAATACTTACAAACGAAAAAGAAAGTCCCCAGAAATAGAAACTAAAATATTGCTTTTCTTAAACGTTCCTTACAAGCATTATGGACACCTATATTTACAAGCATTTTGGAATGCTTGTAAATATATTAATGCATCTTCGATTGACTTTATAAAGAAATACATATAAATAATTATTTATGAGTCACAAAATGTATGTGGTTTCGAATCTAAAGCTTCAATTCTTAATGAAAACATCTTAAGTCCAAAATATTTCATCATTTTACAAGAGTAAAAGGAAACATAATTAATGTGTTTAAAAAACAACAACCAGCAAGCTGATTCCAAACACAGTTTTGAAGATTTCTAAAGCTCTCCATCTACGTTTACATATTTTGTGAATCCATTTACTTATGATAACATTAAAAATGGATGTCCAATAATTATTATCTATTTATGAAGATTTTTTTGGTATCTTAATAAATTTCTGTTTTTACCTTACACGCATTATGTTTCCAGTACATTTGGGAAAATATTTAAGAAACCTTTTTCATCACTTTAATTTCATATTTTCTTTTCAATAATTAGAAAATCGATAATAAGAACTTAATTGTTAAATTGCTTTACGTTTTTATCTTCTACATTGACCCGGTTTATTAATATATCATTACAATTACATAGAGAAGAGATTAATCGATTAATAATGAAATTGACATAACCGATCAAACTGTCGGTATTGGATTTTTTTCCCTCAGAAAGAACACCAGAAAAATCTATTACACTTATAGCCTATTATGCCAAGGGTTTTGAATTCTTACCACTTTTTATTTACTTATTTTAGAAAATGGATTAACTGACATGACACATTAAATATTTTCTTCATATTTTTCTAGTTTTTCAGGGACTTTCTCCAAATTTTGATAACGAAATAAAGATAAAAATATTTCCCTCTTTTTGCATAGATAAAAGAAAGAATTTGAATAATATTTAAAGTGAAGTGAAGGAAAATTATATTAATAAATGCTTTAAACTTTCTATCTTGAATGAATAGGAGCTGAAGAATTCTTGTTGGCTACTCTATTTTTCATGATAGATATAATTTTAATACAATAATTTCGTCAAAATATATAAATATAAAACTCCAATACGAAATGTCATTCTATTTTTGACTCCAAAAAAATTCCCATTTCACTCGCATGCAAAATATTTGATACTTAAGAAATGAAAAGGTTTTCCCTAAAAGGGATAAATAAATAAAATAAAATATTTTTCCCTTTATATTTTCCTTTTCAGTGTGCATTGATTGCATTGCCTCAGAGAGTACAAATTCAGATAAAACGATATTTTCTCTGGAGCTTTTGCTATTTGCATGGTTATGAATAAATACAGAAGCGGCATCTGATATCTTGCTACTTTATCAATGCCGGTTTAATATTGAAGATATATATTTAAAAAAATTTCCTAAATTATGTTGTAGATAAGCATTTCTTTTTTGACTTTTGTTCTGGGAAGTCTCGTTTAAGTAAATTAAGATTGCAAAGAGGAGACAGACGTTGTCGGCACAACTGAAATGTTAATTGTTTTCTTATGAATTGACTAGTCATAACTCAATTATTTATTATGGTATATAAAAAAATATAATAAATAATTGAGAGAATATAAATATATATTTTCATAATAATATATATTTATATAATATTTGTTATAATATAAATATACAAATTTTATCAGATTTCGCACAAATAAATATTACATAAAACATTAATTACAAAAAAGTCCGTATTTACAGAGGTAACCGAAAGAATTTAAATATTATTTAACGTTTGGTTTTTTTGTCGTCCTACAATCATTTTTGCATAATTTAGATTTATTAGGCTTTGAATGTAAGAGTAGAAAAACACATTCTTCATTCCTTAAGGCTATTTGGGGCAAAAGTAATGTTTGGCTAAATAAACAATTATGCTATACGCTGAACAATATGTTTTGGTTTGCTGCTCTACGGTCATTTCTTGCACACTAGGTTAATTAGAATGGTACCTACAGTTTAATGTGGATTTCAAACCACTAAGAAATATCCATGACTCGCCAGGATTCGAACCTGAAGCCTGTATTATCAAAGGACAGAGCATTAGCTGATTGATCCTCAGACAGCTTATTTAAGGTGAAACGAAAGAAAATTATGTTAATAAATGTTTCATCTTGAATGAATAAATAGAAGTTAGTGGTGTCTTGGCAAATATTTACATTTTTCATAATACAGATAATTATTAATAAAAATTCCGTCAAAATATGTAAGTATAAAACTCCAATACGAAGTGTCATTCTATTTCTGACTCCAGAAATGCATATTTCACTCGCATTCAAAATATTTGATACTTAAGAAATAAAATGGTTTCCACAAAGGGATAAATAACTAAAGTAAAAATATTTATTTTGTTATTTTTCCCTTTATATTTTCCCTTTCACTGTGCATTGATTGCATTGCCTCAGGCAATACAAAGCCAGATAAAACGATATTTTCTCTGACGATTTTGCTATCAGCATGGTTATGAATAAATACAGAAGAGGCATCTGATATCTTGCTACTTTATCAATGCTGGTTTAATATTGGACATGTATAAAAAAATTTTTTCCCTAAATAATGATGTAGATAAGCATTTATTTTATTACTTTTGTTTTGGGAAGCCTCGTTTAAGTAAGTTAAGATTGCCAAGAGGAGACAGACGTTGTAAACACAACTGAAATGTTGATTGTTTTCTTATGAATTGATTAGACTCAATTATTATAGAATGTTCATGAAATGTTTTCAGGTTATGTAGCAGCAGGAAGTATTTTTGTCCACGAATGAATATTACATAAAATATTAATTATAAAAAAGTAATTACTCTTTGAAATATGATTTTTTTTTTCAATTTTAATGGATATTGGTTCAATAATGACTCCTTGAAAAAAGAACAATTTTGTCAATTTTAATTGATATTGGTTCAATAATGACTCCTTGAAATAAGAACAATTTTTGTCAATTTTAATTGATATTGGTTCAGTTTGGTATGTTCAATGAGGAAATTATCACTCTGAGAAGATAAAATTTTGTTTGCATATTCAAAACATCCTATTTTAACACATTTTAGAATGTTTTATTATATTTATTTTTACACAAAATTTTTTTAAATTCAAATTTTGTAGACATTAAAAATTTTATACTCAAATTGTACCAATAAATTTCGAAAATAAGAGAAAGGCAAACAAAAAATTACTTAAACATGTAATTCGTTACTTATTAAAATTTCCAAAAAACTTCAAAATTCAGATAAATTTTATTCCTTAAACATGTAATTCGTTATTTTTCATGATAGAGATAATTCTAATACAAAAATTTCTCCAAAATATATAAATATAAAACTCCAATACGAAATGTCATTCTATTTGTGACAAAAGAAAATTCCTATTTCACTCGCATTCAAAATATTTGACACTTAATAAATAAAAAATGTTTCCACAAAAAGGGATAAATAAATAAAATAAATATTTTTCCCTTTATATTTTTCCCTTTCTCTGTGCATTGATTGCATTGCCTCATGTTATACAAAGCCAGATAAAACGATATTTTCTCTGGGACTTTTGCTATCTGCATGGTTATAAATAAATACAGAAGAGGCATCTGATATCTTGCTACTTTATCAATGCTGGTTTAATATTGGAGACGTATAAAAAAAAATTCCTAAATAATGAAGTAGATAAGAATTTATTTGTTGGCTTTTGTTTTGGGAAGCCTCGTTTAAGTAAGTTAAGATTGCCAAGAGGGACAGACGTTGTCGACGCAACTGAAATGTTGTTTGTTTTCCTATTGTTTTCCTTTTGGTACTGATATTGACTAGACTCAATTACTTACTACAGAATGTTAATGAAACTTTGTCAGATTATGTAGTAGCATAAAGTATTGTTGCCGAATATTACATAAAGTATTAATTATAAAAAATAATTACTCTTTGAAACATGAACAATTTTTGTCAATTTTAATTCATATTGGTTCAGTAATGACTCCCTGAAATATGAACAATTTTTGTAAATTGATATTGAAATTTGGTACTGATATTGATATATTTAATTGATATTGGTTCCGTAATGACTCCTTGAAATGAGAACAATTTTTGTCAATTTTAATTCATATTGGTTCTGTTTTGAAGGCTTAATGAAGAAAATTATCACTCTACTAAGATGAAAATTTGTTTGCAGGTTCAAAACATCCTATTTTTGATATTTTTAGAGTGTTTTATTGTATTCATTTTTACACAAAATTTTTTTAAAAATGCAAATTTTATAAACGCCATACATTTTTACTTAAAATGTGCCGATAAATTAGAAAAAATAACAGAAAGACAAAGAAAAATTACTTAAGCATGCAATTCGTTACTTGTCTAAAATCTCTGAAAAATTTCAAAATTCGGATAGATTTTATTCCAAGCGTATCTAAAGTTTAAAAAATGACATTTTGAGAAAAGCACGAAAACAATTTAAATGATTATTAAACATACTTAATACATAAAAAACAAAGTTTTTATTTATGTTCAGCACTGTTCTGTCTCGGTTTTCTATATTGTAATGGTTTTTTTAGCAGCCTTGCTTCTTTATTTAGTTTTGTGTATGCTGCATTTTAATTTACTAATACGTACATTTTTTTAATTTAATTTATATCATGCCTTTTTTTACAAATTAAAAAAAAATGGTGCAAAATTATTAATTTAGAATATATAGATGTTCTTAATGATTTTACACACATCTGTAGAAACTTTGTGTAAAATCATTAATTTAGCATGTATTCTATGCGTTTAGAGGAATCATTTATGCATCTATAACCCATAGAATAATTCAAGCATTAAAGAGTTTCAGAATAATCAGAATAACCACTTGAATAATTATTTTCACGAGAAGTTACAGAAGCTTACTTAGGTATTTTAGACACCTACCTTAATTGACATAAACTATTTACCAGATTGAGACACACAAATAAGAAGATAAATAAATTTTCACTAATAAATATCCTAGAAATTAATGCTTGGGTAGAGATGATAATTTAAAAAAAACCAAAATCTGAGCAGTATTTTGTTCTTAGATTAAAATACTACTCGGAATTTTCTGTATATTTTTTTTAGATATTATTGATTCGGTTTGTCGCTCTACGGTCATCTTTTGCACACGTTAGGCTAAACAAACCTGTATCTACAGTTTAAAGTGGATTTCGAATCACTACAAACATCCATGTCACCACCGGGACTCGACCCCGAATCCTGTGATACCGACCGTCAGAGCGGTAGCCACGCGGCCACCATGCCCCTATAGATATTATTGAAGAAATATCACCATATATTGGCCAAACATAAAAATCATTTACATACAGTTAGTTAATTGCAATGATAGTTAGTTTCTTTTTCAGCTCATATTATACCATTCATTATATAAGTTCATTGCAATTTTTAGATTTCTTTACCAAGTTTGAAATGCCTGTTAAAATTGCTATTTCTATAATGTCTGTAATAATATACATTTAAAGTAAATTGGATGGTAAAATCAAAACATTTGCCGTTGGGATTTGGCGTCAGAACATCTTTTCGCCAAAGTGTGCCAAGTAACTGGTTGCGATTGTAAGTGAAATGAATTACAGTACAACAAACAAACTTATCGCTCAGTTGGTGCCACAAAAAATTCGCCAAATCAATGAGATTTTTTTTTTCAGACCATTAAATATATATTTTTTATTTTAGATAGAATTCCTAAATAACTGAACAAAACCTTCATTAATATCTCACATTATCAAATTACCATATCAGTTAGTGTGACATAATTTTGAAAAACATTGCAGCGGTTTTTTTTTTCAGAACTTTCGTTTGTATTTATTCTAGTTATAAAAATAACATAAAAAATGGGATGAACAGGAAGTGAAAAAACCCATTAAAAAACACACAACTTTTGGCAGCTGCAAATTTTAAATTGAAAAACCTCAGAAAAAAAGCTACATTGTTCAAATGTAAACAGATTAAATCGTTTACTAAAAAAATTGAGGTTAATTACTATGTTGCCATTTTCTGCAGTTCTAACAAAGTATGTAAATATTTATGAAACGGTAGACTAACCAAAAAAAAAAACATTTGCAGACGACCTTCTGTCAACAAACTATCATTAGAATTAGTTAACTGTATATAAATATTTTTTACGTTTTCATTAACCAGTATATACGTATATATAAAGTTTGCTATGTGCGATTTTAAAAGTTGTTGAAATGTCGCCATACATTGATCAAACAATCTATTTGGTACGATAAACAAACCCATGTATAAGTTATTTAAATGAAAATTCTTTAATTTATATTATCAAAACCTACATAAATTGTATATTTTTGTGTTCGGAAAAATATGTTTTATTTTTCAGGATAAAATTATATCAATAAATGAGAAAAGTCTATCTATGTAAAAAGTAGGCATCAGCATCGATTTACGCTACTGCTCAGAAGATTCTATTTATTTTGGAAATTTTTGTTGATATTCGGGATTCTTTTGTTATACACATAGAAAATATTTGGTTTGAATCCATAAATTGCGCTACGTAAACACTTAACTAATTCCCTGGCACCACAGCCCATAGTGGGTCAAGGCCGTTTATCTATTGGCAGATGAATTCCCATATTATATTATTATTACTGCACTTCTTGGTCTGCTATATAAGAAAGCATTAAAATCTGATTATCAATTCAGAAAAAAAAACTGATTCCAATTTGCATGATGTGTGAGTAAATAGCCATATCGACACACCAGTCAATCCATAAAGTAATTATCAGCCGGAATAAAAATGCTTGACGTTCGCACAAAAATCTCGAATAGTCTTAATGTATGTTCGAAAGGCTGTTCTGTTATTTTGTGTCACTTGTTTTCATACTCATTACGAGTCTGCATCTGCAATTAGGAAGCAAAGGGAATTCGGAGACAGGAAAGGGATAAATATACTTTCTGTGCTTTTTCTTTATTGATTTTCCCTTCTGCGGACATAACTCAAAACTCGGCACTCAAATTAACAGCGATTATCATAATAATGTCATCATTTAAGTTCATTTTGATTCATTCCCCTTCCAATTTTTACCCACCGTTCCTAAACATACTTTTTGTTCAGAAATACCAAACGAAACAAGCCTGATAATTATTGATGCATGACTTCAAATAGAGGTGTCTATTCTTCAAATTTTACACTTTTTTAAGAAGGAGGTAATATTTTAAAAGGTAAATATTTTTAAATATATACATTAGAAACTGGAAGTCAAATGAATTTGCAGATCCATCTTGCAACAGTATTGGCATATTTATAAGAATGGATAGCTTTGTATTTGTTTTCATTGTGTTATGTCATCATTAAGAATTTTATCTTCATTGTGGAATTTTCTTTAATTAAAAGAAATGATTGATAAAGTGGGGATTTAGGATTTCCTTTTATATTTTTTAAAATTTTCATGTATTTTTCCTTAACGATTAAGCAAACTTTCCCGACAGTGAATTTGCTGTTTAACAAATAAAAAAAATGTTCAGATATATTTTATTAAATGTCTCATAGGTTAATATAAATGTAATCTATTTGTACACATTCTAATATATCAGTATTTAATATGGCTTAGTTCCTTTTTAGTGGCTAGAAATTGAAACTTATTTCCTAAATTCGCTTGCTTACTTTTAACCATTTTTTTTAAAGCAGAATGTACATTCTGCGTAAGGATTATCCCCAACTGTTAAATAAAACTATTTTTGTGTGGTTTATTTATCAAAATTTATTTTGTCAGAGATGAAAAAGTAGTGTATAGCATTGGGAAATACATTACTGAAAAAAACTATTTTTTATTGAAATAAATGGCTTTTTTAAGGAAATAAAACCTCCGCAAATTAGTACCTAATAATTATAAATATATAGATACTCATACATGCCTTCTGAAATGCATATAATTTTATATGGCATTTAAAATTGTGTTTTATGATAACTAGATGCTAAAAAGTAGAAAAAATTGCTTCATAGTTTATTCTTTTCATGAAAGGTTTGATGACATTAAAAAATCTATTGTAGCTATAGTCATTATTTCTGTAACAGTTGCACCAGTAGGTTTGTATGATAAATCTTTACGGCACACAATTTTAGAATGGTTTATTCTTGACGACGAATTTTAACTCCTAAAGTGACGATAACTTTTCAATGCAATCAATACAGATTTATAATAAGCAACGTTTTTTAGATTAGTCGTATTTGCGTCATCTATTATTATTATAGCCCAATTAAAATTATTTAAATAATATTTTAATTAGTATTTTTTATAGTTTTTATCAATCCAGTTTAAATGTTTTAAATAATCTTTCAATTAATATTTTGAATAATATTTTTATTATTTCAGTTTAAATGTTTTAAATATTTTTATTAGTATTTTTAATAATTGTTATCAATCCAGTTTAAATGTTTTAAACAATCTTTTAATTAATATTTTGAATAATATTTTTATTAACCCAGTTTAAAAATTTTAAATAATGTTTTTATTGGTATTTTTACTAATACTTTTATTAATTCAGTTTAAATAATAGTTTTTTTTAATTCAGTTTAAATAATCTTTTTATTAGTATTTTATTAATATTTATATTAATTTAGTTTAAATTTTTAAATAATATATTTATTAATATTTTTAATAATTTTTTTAGTAATCTAGTTTAAATATTTTAAATACATTTACTGAATTTTTTATTTTTATATATGTCGTTTGCAAAAGATAGTATAGTAGATAGTAAGAAGTATTTATTTGCATTTACCAAACTGAAATTCAATTATATTTCTAATAGGCTTAAGTAAATTTCTAAGAATATTCAAACATAACATTTTAGTTGAAAAATATTAAAGTTCACTGCATTATTTGTGCCGTTAAATTATACGACTTCGAGTTTATTATAATCTACTTAATAAGAATATATTTAATGAGAGAGATTGTATTTTAAAGCCCTCATTAAATAAATAACATCAAAATAAAGCTAACTAGATGCCAAATAGATTCATCAGAAAATAATCTATAATTAATTATTATTCTAGGATCGTGTTCATTCTATGTACTTATAAAATGAATCCTTTTAACCTTTAAAACTTATTATGTTAGTGAATATTTTAGCATGTTTAAACAATTAATAACCATAACCCTTAACTATAGTGTATAACAACAATGCAGAAATGGCATTAATACATCTGACTATTAGAATGAAGAAATAAACTTAGCAATTGAATTCTATTCTAGAACAACACCGAAATCTATTTTATTTAAATGAGATCATTCATTTTATGTACTAACGAACAAAATATGCAATTTTAATTAAGTTTTGGATTAATTATAATATCATAAAACATAAAAATTTCTCAAAGATATGGTACATTCATGTTTAACCCTTTTCTAAATACGTGTTAATAAATTTAATATGATTCCCGTTGACACTCGTATAAGATCCAGACGGCACTCAATTTTATGTTAAGTGTTTTGCTCTGTAACAGGTATTACAGATGCAATGACAGTAATGACATATTAATTATATATAGTAATATATATTTGAAGTTAATTATTGTTTACACGTTCTTTAACATAAGTTCTTACATAGAAAGTTCCATGGATTGGCATCTAAATACAACTTCTCAGGTTATCACCCCAATTTTAACATGTTATTTTACCCTTAATTGATTTAAATTCAGTTTATAATGTGACACTGGAAATTGTCAGGTGTATGGTAGCTTTTACTATTACCTTGGAAACAGGAAAATTAAATTTTCGAACTAAACACATAAAAACACTAAACACATTGAAAACTGAAATTTACATTTAATGATGTTATTTAATAGGAGTTAACTATTGATTAATTTATTCATAGTTCACCAATAAGTTACGAGGATCCTACATTCAACGAAACTGTAATATCAATAATGTAAAAACATCAATCATATCAAGAAACGTCAATGTAATACCAATAAAGTAAAAATGTAAAAACATCAATAATATAACTGTTTTTTCCTGATAATACAGGATTAAATAAAGTAGAATCACATACCTCCTTTGACATGAACCTCTCTGCTGATAATAGATCCAATACTGTTCGATGCCAGGCACTGGCACACAGTGTCATGCACATCCTGTCTGTAATCATTTCTTTTAAATGGCAGGAACACCAGTGTTCCATCCGGTCTAGTGTACCTCAGTCCTGGTACATCCATTACATCTCCGCCTTCTCTTGTACGCCAACTGAGATTCGGATTCGGTATACCATCCGCAACACAACGTACTTCTGTACCGCTGCTGTTCGAAAACTCGACTCTAGAGGGTGGTTCAGTACTGAAAGTGGGTCCTCTTTGGTCATTTTGGATTGGATCACACAAATCTGGAGATATGAATGTACAAAAATTTACTATCCAAATACATATATTAAAAACATATATACGCATTTTTATAAATTATATATACGCATTTTTATAAATTATATATAGCATTTTTATAAATTATATACTTGACTTAAGA
Organism: Caerostris darwini; assembly: GCA_021605075.1. NCBI lineage: Eukaryota > Metazoa > Arthropoda > Arachnida > Araneae > Araneidae > Caerostris > Caerostris darwini. The sequence goes on from BPLQ01015530.1 coordinate 42,565, forward strand.
CAGAATAAAAAAAAATGATAATGCAAAGTGGTTTTTATTTAAAGACATCAGTTCAAAGAGTGGTATACAAACTTAGGAGAATTTTTGCTTTTAAGGCCGACATGAGTACTGTAAATCAGTAACCCAGAAAGGCTATCCAAAAAGTTCAAAAAGAATGGTGCCAAATTCTCGATTGTCGTCCTTGGTAGTTCTAGTATTGAAGAAGGTATCAGGCTCAGATGCCTAGAAAGGATATCCACGGAATTTAAAAAAAAAAAATGGTGCCAAATACCCGATTGCCTTCTTTCGAGGGGGACTCAAATTAGGTAGAGGGTAACAAAATCAGTAACCCGGAAAGGTTATCTCCATGAAGTTCAAAAATAATGGGGTCAAATATTTGATTGCCTCTCTTGGGGTTTTCAGTTGGGAAGAGGGTATCAAATACAATTGCCTAGAAAGGCTATCCATGGAGTTCAAAAATGGTTCAAAAATACCCAATTGTATCCTAGGAGGCTTCAAATTGGGGAGAGAGTATCAAAAAGTAAGTAAAGTTTAAATGTTTCTACTGCAAAGTGATCAACGAGTTTGATGGTCGATAATTAGTAACATGAAAAATCAGCATTAAACATCAGTTGTTTACTTGATTAGTAAGTTTACTTGATTAGTAAAATAAGCCATTGCCCATTAAGCTGCTGATCATTTAGTTGAAATCAGGAATGACTCTTTCTAGTTTAAGGTATCAGTAGAGAGTAAATAAAGCCAGCATTTCTAACATTAAATATGCTACTACTACTACACCACATCACTGCGACTAGAGCTGAGTGGTCTCTTTACTTTTTGGGAATGATGTGAGTGAGAAGTCTGATTGGGCTCTGTGACGCTCTACGGTCGGGACCTACGGCTTAAAGTGGATTCCGAAGCACTACAAACAACCATGGCACCGCCGAGATTCGAACCCGAAACCTGTGATACCGAGAGCCAGAGCGCTAGCCACTGGGGCATCAGGCCCCAAAAAAGGATGTCAGAAGTGGGATTCGAACTCACGCCCAACTAAGTGGACTGCGACCTGAACGCAGCGCCTTAGACCTCTCATCCATCCTGACACATACATTAAATATGCTGACATAAAGTGCTATTTCTTATTTAAAGATACTGCAAAAGAACTGAAATTTAGCGTTAGGGCCATTATAATCAAATTCAAGCATTTAGAGTTGCCTTAAATGTAGTTCATTTAAATTTTGTGCTCAAATTATTTTCAATAATTTACTTTACTTAAATTAGAACAAAATTTCTACTCTGAAAAGTAAAAATTTTCGCAAAACTCTATAATTTAACTCCTAAACTATTTATCTTCTCTTGCTAAGTCAATTGAATTAGGAGTATTAAAAAAGAGGAAATTCACTTTCCTCTAAACTAAATTAAATAGTTTTTCGCTTATAAAAACATTAGCTTTAAACTTCGAAAGATATGATCCGATCAAAAAATACTTTTCTCCCTTTTCAACTAGCTGTAGGGAAAAAGAAGTTCTACGAAAAAGAGCGAATGATTTTTTTTTCTCGCAAGCAAATATGCGTAGTAAAATTAGATTCCATTTTCAGATCTAATTTAATATTCTGAAGAATCGGAAAGAAAAATGGAGGTTTAAGGAAAAGGCCGCAAATGAATAAATTCAGAAGTTCGTTTACGAACTGCAATCTATTTTGGATGAAACTAATATTTCACTTATTTTTTTCAATTTTGAGTTGAGCAAAAAATAATGACTATTTTAAATGAAATAACACAGTTTATATAAAGAACTCCTATTTATTCATGTTGTAGCTTCATAAATTAACGTATTCCATTTTAGAAAAAAGAAATAATGATAATATAAATCTTGACTTTTTGGGGTAAGCTGGTGCCACATGCTAGGAAAAAAATCTCGTAACATTTCACATTATGCTAAATAAATGAAATAAGAATTAAATATCGAGATATATAACACAAAAAAATATTTCTATATTAATCCAAGATTGGTTTGGTTTGTTGCTCTACGGTAATTTTTTGCACACTTTAGGCTAATTAGAACAGGATATACAGTTTAAATTCCGAACCACTCACAAACATCCGTGCCACCACCAGGATCAGAACCTGGTAGTCTTTTTTAATTGAATTACTTCAAACTTAATCTAAACAAATTGCATTTTTTAAATAATCATTAAAAAATTTCCTTAATAGATATTTCAATGCATAAGTTTCTCTCATTTGAACAAAGAAGTTTTAGAGGTTGTCGTATTTATTAAAGAATCATATAATTTATTATATTTTTAAAAAAAAATCATATATCTATATGTATATATAATTTATCCTTATAGTATATTTCAATGCAGATTTTCTGCTTGAAATGTTAACATTTTATTGTTAGAGCAACTCAACAACTTTTGAATTTTTAATCGACGTTACATTTTTTAAGCCACAAAAAAAAAAAAAAAAATTGTTTTTTAAATAACTTAACGCTGTAAATTTTTTTTCGAAAATATTTTTTTTAATTCATATAATGATTACTAACAAAATAATAAATTAATCATCAAAAGTTAAGATATGTTTTATATTTTGCTTATATTGTATCTGCTTATACTTTATATTTTTTAATTAAATATACATCCACTATACTATAAGACTAAAGGTACACAAAATTGACTCAAATTATTATGCCCAACGTATATATCCACCATATAACCATTTATGTAATATAATGTATTTTTAAAAATAATTTATTTTCATTTTAATTTAAAACATAACTTTCTAAACCAGTGTTTCAAAAGAACAAAATTCAAATAATATTTTCCAAAAAATATATTTTATTAAAAACAAAAATAATTATATTAAATATTACTTTTATAATACTTTATATAATACTTTTTCTAATAATTACTAATATAACTATATTTTACTAACTTTACTTTACTTTATTTTTATTTTACTTTACTATTACTTTATTTTTATAAATAACTGTTTCAACTTTAACTGAAACCCTTGCTCTAAAAAATGGCGGCCTGATGGCCAATTGGCCTTTGGCACCACAGACGTCAGGTTCGAATCCCAGCGGTGGCATGGATGTTTGTGAGTGGTTCGGAATCCACGTTAAGCTATAGGTCCCGGTCTAATAAGCCCAAACTTACCGTATAGCGACAAACCAAACCCTCTAATAAACGACATGTAATAAAGTAATCTGATGGCTGCATTTGCATTTAGCAGCATTAAGTCTATAAGAATCAATTAATAATTTTTCAATAAGAGATTTGAGGCCGACCAGTGTAATTAATCTCCTTACAAATTAACAGGATAATCTTTTCCTTCTTAATATTCAATTAGCTTGCAAAAGACTTTCTTAACATAGTACTTATTTTAATAAGTATCTATTTCCAGATGCTAATTTTATAAATACTCTTTCTCATACAGAAATAATCTCCATAAATACCACTCATTAACATCAGAAAGCTCTCTCTCTAAAAAAACTGATGTAAAATAAACGACAATTAACATGCCGACAAGAACATCAAGAAACGGGGTGTCTTTTTCTAACGCATCTATCTTAGTGTAATTAATACTATCGGCACTGACGCCATCCAATTTAATGTGCGTGGCCATTGCCAACTGGCAGGAATCCAAAGGAAGGAGACAGCGGTAATTTACACTAATATGGTTAGATACTGAGTATCAGTCATTGTTTTGAAACACGAGTTTAAAAGACACCATTTTTGACAGCATTCCACATTTACAGATTTGACTGTGTGATTAGAATATCTGAAATGAGAATTTTTTTTTAAATTTCACATATGTCAAAATTTGCAAGGATCAATTTTCCAGTCAGATTATTTAAATTAAATAATAAATGTACACATTCGTTGAAAATGATGAAAATTAGGACAATTAGTATTTGTGAAACTTCGTATTGTAGTGTACAGGCTGGGAAACCAGATTGTAGCTAGATGTGGTTGGGTTGAGATACTTGAGGCACGCTTTTGGGAATTCGCAGCTTTATTGACCGATAATTAGTGATCCGTGGAAGGATTCCACTTCTAAGCCGAAAGCCCGATACTCAGGTACGCGGAGGGTGCGCGAAATATACTTCCTCTCCGGGTGAGAGTCTGCGAGCTAACTAATGCGCACGGATGTGATAAATGTATTTTGCTGGATGACAGACTATAAACTAAACGTTTTTCAGTGGGAGGGCAGTTTGCATTGTACTTCCTCTCGTGGGAGAGTCTGGAGATCTACTGATCCTTTCTTATGAACGCTACAAGGGGCGTTCTTGCCAGTGTGTGAAGGAAACACTATTATAATATAAACTATTAATTAAGATAGAGACATTTTAAGAAAGTTATTAAATAAGATAAAAAAAAACTCTTCCCGAAATACAATTCGAAACTCTTATAAAATTTATTCAATACTCTTAATATCAATATTCAGCATTGAAATGTTCTCTTAGAGACCAATATTCAGCTTCAGAAAAATTGTACATCACTAATTTATTTTAAATTACCATAAAAGAAAACTGTTAAGACGTAATTTTGCAAGTTAACTAACTAGCTTGCAATTGGACGAAGCTACTACTACACCACACCACACCACATCACTGTGCCGAGAGCCGAGTTGCCCCTTTACAGTTTGGGAATGTTGTACTTGAGAACATAAAGGAGAACATGATGCTCTACGATCATATGAGACTGGAACCTAAAGCTTAAAGTGGAGTACGAACCACTGCAAACATCCATGGCATCGCCATGATTCGAACCCGAAACCTGTGACACCAAGTGCCAGAACGCTAGCCACTAGGCCATCCAGCCCCGGTATAATTTCTACTACCACATCACATCACATCACTGTGCCTAAAGCCGAGTTGGTCATTTACAGTTTGGGAATAATATGGGTGAAAAGTCTGATTGGGCTCTGTGACGCTCTATGATCATATGAAATTGGGACCTACAGCTTAAAGTGAATTACGAACCACTGCAAGCATCCATGACACCACCGGGATTCGAATCCGAAACTTGTGGTACCGGGCATCAAAACGCCAGCCACTTGGCCATCATGCCTCGCTGTAATTTCACTGCTGGGCGCAGGGCTAACAACCGTACCTCACAAAAAAATATATATTGTCTAGAAATCTGCTAGCAGGCAGACGACCTCTGTCGGCCATGGGGCTGTTGGGCCATGTCCTTCAATAGTTATAGAACGAACACAATAATACAAATGCTATGTACTTTAATACTATTGGAGTTGAACTAGAGGAAATGAAAGAATCGATTCTTACAAATATATATTAAAAAGAAACTTAAACCTAAATTTGATTTACCAAACATATATACAACCAGAAACTTTATTCTGGGATAAAAAGGATAGAAGAAAATCTTTTCATTTTACCATCCAACGAAATGAAAATCAATGTTTTTCAAAAGGATAGTATATATATTTTTTCTTCTGCTTAATCTGCCATTTTCAATTTCTACCAAGACGGGTCGAATTTCGAAATTTACAATCTCAACGAAAATTCCCTTCTGGTGATACTGTTATTTGATTTTTTCTTTCGCAAAATTCTCAATTTTACCCAATAAATATTTTAAAAAAGGATACAGAGTGCCACAATCGAAGCGTGCCACGACTAGCAAAGCGAACATGCCAGTGCCAGTGAAGTGATTCCGGAAAAGTAGAATTGCTTCCCATGCCTAATATCAATAACATACTTTCTTCTTTTCGGGAGCGAGGAAAAATAAAAACAGAACGGTCTTCTATATACTTTAAAGATATTGATCGGATATTTGACAAGAAATTGCAAAGGAATATAACTCAATTTTCAAGATTTTTTTGTTAGAGTTTGAAGATGGGTTCTTCGGTCTCTTTTGCAAAAACGCTTTTTTTTTATTCACATAAATGTTATGCAGAGAGAAATATGGCTTTTAACGTTTTATGTGAATTTTGCTGCCTTCGGAACTTTTGGAAAAGAGGGTAAAAATTCGCGAACATAAATTATCTTGAGCTTTCTAGTTAGTTTCACGGAAGAAGACAAGAACCATAAACAGAAGATGGAATGAAAATGAGTATGAAAATGAGTAGGAATGAGCATCAGTTCATCAACGGCCCAAGATACGAAGTGGGCGTTGATGAACTGAAAATCATTAGATATTTACAAACAAGAAAAGGTCTATGGCAAACACTACTGAGGAAGATTTAAAAAATACATATACAGTGAGTGTAAAAAGTATTCGTACAGTACGACAATTGATTTAAAAGAGATCCGTTCATAAAAATTATAAACATAAATTCCATTTTAATTAATTATAAATATATAATAGAACGTATTTTCACTAGTTTCATGTGAAATTGACACAAAAATAATTTTATACATGAATAAATATTTACAAAACTGAAACAATCCAACATCTTGTGGTGTAAAAAGTATTCGTACACTAAAAGAAATGCAAATTTATTTTAGTTATTTTGTGATTGGTTTAGCCATTATGATGTAGTTAATTGACGTCATCTTGTAAGTCACTTAAATGGTTTTTCAGTGGAAATTTTAATGTAGTGAGAAACTAGAAATTCTGTAATGGGTCGTAAAAGTAAAGAAACGAGTGTTTCAGAAAGAAAACTGATTTTAAAGCTCCGTAAAAATGGTAAATCGTACAACAAGATTTCTGATCTGGTCGGTAGACCCCGTTCAACTATGCAGTCAATCAGATGCAACAATGCAGATGTTGGATTGTTTCAGTTTTGTAAATATTTATTCATGTATAACATTATTTTTCTGTCAATTTCACATGAAACTAGTGAAAATATGTTCTATTATATATTTATAATTAATTAAAATGGAATTAATGTTTATAATTTTTATGAACGGATCTCTTTTAAATCAATTGTCGTACTGTACGAATACTTTTTACACTCACTGTATATTATAAAAGAAAAAAAATGAGATTAAGTTGACCAAAAGATCAGCAGTATTTAATTAATTTTTTTATGGAATAATAAAAATTGAATATAAAATAAAAATTTTAACATGAAAAAAAGTAAATTTGAATCTTTCTAAATTAAAAAAAAGAATGCAATCACAAAAATTTTGAAATCGAATAACTTTAATTTGCATAATTTTTAAACAATTCTTGATTTCGTTTTTACAAATGTTTACGAATTGTTTAATAATAGAAAAAAATGTGAATAAGAACACTAAATTTCAAACGACGTCATTTTTTATTAATTGTTTTACATGCAATTTTATAATTAAATAGTGTAAAAATGCAATGAATCAATAAATAGAAAATAAAATTTTTATTCAATCAAATATTATTCATAAGAATTTCTTTGTAATTTTTGCTACTCACCACATAAAAAAGTCGGCCTAACATGTACGCAGTTACCCATGAAAATCAGAATTTACTGTAAGAACAAAACGTAAAACCGCAATCTTAAAAATAAAAAGAAAAAGAATTAAAAAACAATTTTTGTTTCTGGAAAAATTTCATTTTCACTTTGAAATAAAATTGTATTTGTTTTCACCGAATGATCTTTTTGAAGTACAAACTTGATAATTGAAAACTTTCCAGTACCAATATTTAATGCGCTCTGTACCACAAGTTTAGTGTTCGAGTTCCGATGGTGCCATGGATGTTTGTAGTGGTTCGACCGTAACCGTAATTATCCTTTAAACCGTAGGACCACATCTAATATATGACTATAGAAAGATGACCGTATAGCTGACAACCCTAACCCGTAAAAAAACATCAAAATTTGGGCCTGACAGTGGAGTGATTAGAACTCTGGCCCTCGCTGCCATAGATTTCGGGTTCGAGTTCCAGCGGTACCGGGGATGTTTATAGTGGTTCGGAATCCAATTTAAATCGTAGGTCCCGGTCTAATATGACTATGGATCGTTGGGCGTAGGGCTGATAACCTTACCCAGAAAAAAGAAAACATCTCATGTTTCAGAATCTGCCAGTAGACAGTCGCCCTTGGCGCACCATGGAGATGTTGCGCCATTGAAGAAGTGCCTATATTACAGTCGTCTATTGAAAGTATGTTGCAATTAATCATCATCCTTTTCATTGACGGAATAACCCCATTGTAGGCCAAGGCCATCTGTCTACTGACAGATTTCGAGACAGGAGATGCTTTCTTTTTACGGGGTAAGATTGTCAGCCCTACGCCCAACGTTTTACAGCATGTTAAACCACGACCTATGGTTTAAAATGGATTCTGAACCATTATAAACATCCACGGTACCACCGGGACTCGAACACGAAACCTGGGATATAGAGCACCAGAGCGCTTGTTTCCAATTAAAGTTCTTGTAAAATGTTTGTACTTTTTCCATGTCACCGTAAAGTGTTTACCCACTGTACAGGTACCACGCCTGTATACGGTTGAAACAGGCTCATTAAATATATGGGGTGGAAAGTTCTTCCGTTAAACACAAGGAGATTTCTCGCCCCCCCATAAACACTAAATCTAGGGGTTTCCATTCAAAATTGTGGTGGAACAATATGAATATTGCCGCAACTTATATTGTCAGCAAAAATTGAGGATTTTTGTAGGCTGAACGAGAATTATAAGTTATGTAGTTGATGATAAAAATATAAAAGCTTCAATTTCATTCGTAGAATCGCTTGTTTACTATAAAAAATATAAGTGTTTATTTTATAAATTAAAATTTTCATATGAAAAAAGCAATGGATTTCGAGAAAACACCTTTTGTTCCCTTTGTTGTAAGTTTTTAAGTTATGTTATATGAATGTTTTGGAAATTTTAAATAAGACATTAAGTATATTATTGGTTTTCGAATTACGTTTTTAAACTGTTGATAGTACATCTAAAATATATTTCATATTAAACACTTTGTTCTTAATTATATAAGGTTTAAAGTGTTTTTTTAATGCAGCTGGCAAGTACATAGATAATTGCCTTTATACCACTAGCAAAGCCTGCACCGACGTTACTCTCTTAGCTCGAGGATAAGCTACGGACGCGGAGCAACACAATCCCCGCAACGCTCTACGATCCTGTTAGACCGGGACCTAAGGTTTAAAGTAGATTCCGAACCACTACAAACATCCATGGCATCGCCGGGAATCGAACCCGAAACCTGTGATATCGAGCGACAGAGCGCTGGCCACTCGACCATTCTGGCCCAACATTAAAAATATTAATGGTTCATTAATTTAATTATTATTTTTGTGTTACGTTTTCAAACAGCTGATACATCTAAAAATATATTTCATATTAAACATTTCGTTCTTAATTATATAAGGTTTAACGTATTTTAGAGTTAAAAGATTCAATATAAAATTTAATTCAAAACGCAATATAAAAAAAAATTAAAATTAATTCCTACTTAGGTCAACAAAGAAAAATTTTATCTTAGTTACTTTTTATTAAATAATCCCAATTAATATAAATATTAATTAAATTTAATATATATAGGGAGAGTGTGAACTAATAGAAGGAATTGAATGAAAAAAAGAAAGGTTTTTATTTCAAATTGAAATTTTCCTATTACATCTGGCGCAATTTATTGGTAGATACATGCAACTTAAATCTAAAAAAAAACTAAAATTAATTAATTCAATTGAATTAATGAATTAACATTTTTAAAAACCGTATTAACATCAAGTGTCCTCCACTACAAGTTCAAAAAAAATGTATTTGAACTGGAGTGGATGAATAAAAAGTATATTATTAACGATTGAAAATTTGAACAAGATATATATAGGGAGAGTGTGAACTAATAGAAAGAATCGAAAAATATACCCAACTAAGTACACATTGTGTCACTTTGTAATCTGCATTGGCCTTTTCTATTGTCAGACAAATAAACTTTTTTTTGCTTGTCATTGCATTGTTTCAGAGTAAGCAGTTTCTCTTTATTTGATCCTGGGAAAAAAGGATTTTTCATTCCCAGTACTCCCGTCTTTGTCTTATTTTTTTCACTTTATAGGGATAGTTAGAGGAAAATAATAATAGAAAGACTCTGCCGTTTTTTGGTGTGTTTCAATGGTCCGTTTTTTCTTATTGATTCCTTTGCTGTTATAACATAGTATCTCTGCTTGCAGTAAATCTTTATCCAAACATTCAAGTAGAACATGCACAGAGTAGCAATAAAATTGAGCCTACTAGAGTTGGCGCTGTATCGCCCTTTGGCTTATTTTTCCTGTGCGAATTTATTTAGAAAATGTAAACATGTTACGAAGGGATTCTGAAAAGTCCAAGAAATTCTTCTTCTCTAGTCATGCTTTTAAATCATATGTTATTACATTAGTTCAATTCAAACATTTATACATTTTTTCAAGTTAATCATTTATATATTCAAGTTATACATTTATTTATTATTTAACTATTAAAGATAACTAAATAAATAGATAGATAGATACGAGAAACTATTAATTTTTAATTATTAACTTAAATTATCAATTAAATTCTTATTATTATCAATTATTATTTAATATTAACAATTAATATTAACTATTAATATTTAACTATTAAAGATAAATAGATACGAGAAATGTTATTTTTTTATAATTCGATCAGTATGTATGGCATGTAATAGAACATTATAATAAGTTCATATAAATGAGTATTTTATTTTTAAATCATTTTGGACGGAAATATGTAACACAAGAAGATTTATGAATAGAATATAGACGCTACGTGTTTAGAAAAAAAAAATTTGCATTTATTTACAGTTAAAGTGTACCCAGTATAAATAAACCGTGGAGCTGCACACCAAACCAATCGCAGTTGCATGCAAAGTGATCTATTTATCGGGTGACGTATCGCAGTAATTGAAAGTTCTTTGTTAAGAGTATGTTTGTTAGAGGTCTAGTGGGTGAATGGTTAGTTCTTTTACATTTATTCACTAATCTTCACCTTTCTTATCTTCACTTCTGTAACCACTTCCAGTTAGAAAAGCGAGGGGGGTATAATAGTGGACCTTATATAGATCACGAACAACTCACTGATGAATGTTGAGGGGAGAACTGTGCCTTCTGGCGCTACTAGTATTAAATCCATATGATTTTTAGTTAGTCCTAACCTTCCAAAGACACGTGTATAAATTTGGCAGCTGTTGCACTACTAGTTATAGCATTTTTATTGAAGCAACTTTTGTCAGTTTGAAAAAATGGATAAAAAGGAATTTCGTGTGGTTAATAAAGCATTGCGTTTTGGCGAAAAAAATATTATTGGAGCCAAGGTAAATATTATTCGGACTTTGCACCAGGAAAATCAACCGCAGAGAAGTGGTTTGCTAAATTTAAAGGAGGCGAAATGAGCACCGAGGACGACGCACGTAGTGGACGCCCCAAAGAGGCTGTTACCGACGAAAACATCAAAAAAATCCACAAAATAATTTCTGATAACCGTAAAGCGAAGTTGATTGAGATAGCTGAGACCCTAAATATATCAAAGGAACGTGATGGGCATATCGTGAATGAATATTTGGATATGCGAGAGCTCTGTTCAAAGTGGGTGGCGCGCGACCTAACAATCGACCCAAAACTACAACGAATGGATGATTCTAAGCAGTGTTTGGAGCTGTTCAATCTTAATAAACCCGAATTTTTGTGTCGATATGTGACAATGGATGAAGCAGGACTCCATCATTTCACAGCGGAGAGCCAATCGACAGTCAGCTGAGTGGGCTGCACGTGATGAACACTAAAAATACTATAACTCACACACAAATAGTGCAACAGCTGTCACATTTATACACGTGTCTTTGGAAGGTTAGGGCTAACTAAAATTCATATGGATTTAATACAAGTAGCGCCATCTATGTATAGGCCTACGAACGTTTCAGCCCACCTGTTAGATCGCGACACTGACGAGTGTTGAGGGGAGGACAGTGGCCTTGATGTCAGTGACGTATGGGGAAAAAACCCAGAAAACTTCTTCCAGAGAGCCCGACTATCGATCATGTGTCACATTTGCCCTCTAGTCTCCTCGTTTCTGAAAGCAATGACTACAACGACGCCCCAGCTGATTTAAAGCTAGCTGCTCCTGTTTGTCACTGATCTTGTCAAACATCAACGTTGCCAGATTCGGGTCTGATGTTTTGAGGAATATATGAACCTAAACCCCAGCAACACACAACGACATCGACATGCGTATATGATAGACATATGGTAACATATATCTCTATGAAAATGCTACAATTTCTTCCTACTAAAGATACAGGACTTACCTAAAGAAATGGACCTCATGCTTTACACCCCTTCACCTACATCAATTCTTTTTCCTCTATGTATTTATTTAGAAAATGCAAACATGTTACGAAGCGATTCTGAACATTCTGAGAAATGCCTGAAATTCTTCTTCTCATTTATTGAACTATGCGCTTACTAAAGATGAATAGATACAAGAAATGATCTTTTTGTATGAAATGTAACAAAACATTACAAAAAGGTTCATATAAATGAATATTATATTTTTTTAAATCATTTTAGAGGGGAAAATATTCAAAATTTTTTTCTTCTTTTAACTTCTGTCTCAAAGGATCACACTATTTTTCTGTTTTTATCAATAATAAAAATGTGCACCTGTTAAACAGTTGAAAAAAAATTTTTTTTTTTTTTTTTAGATTCAAATTGTTGCATTATTGTCAGTTAGCTTTGTGTACCATATGTCTGTATTTGTACCGATTAGTGTAATTGTATACCAATGGTTTTCAGACAATATTAAAAAAAAAAAGTATTTATCGATTCCGTCCGGTTTTGTGTCTTTCCCCAAGACAATATTTTAGCTGTTTAAAAATTTGCTGCTGATAAATTTGCAAACACTAACTTTATGACATCCCTGATAACTTTTGGTAATGGATTTTTATGTTTATGGTCGGAAACAGTACTCAGCAATGTGCACCCCATGTCTGTGGTGCTTTTGTTCATCATCTATGCTGCACGTACCAACCCAGTGGTGGTGGCGACGCGATAATAATCAATTGACATTGAATCACAACAAATCTATATGTAAACTAACAATAAACACAGGATTAGATTTGCTACTACTATTACACCACACCACTGTGCCTAGAGTCGAGTTGCCTCTTTACAGTTTGGGAATGATGTGGGTGAGAGAAGTCCGACTGGACTCCGTGACGCTCTTAGCTTGTCGCCTACACTGTCGTTGTCAACCCTACACCCCTCGCTCTACAGTCATCTCAGGAAGGGACCTACGGCTTCAAGGGGATTCCGAATCACTACAAACATCCATTGCACCGCCGGGAATCGAACCTGAAAACCTGTGGCACCGAGGCCCAAAGCGCCAGACACTAGGCCATTCAGTCCAGTATTAAATTTAAATGAATTTAATGATTTTTCATTAAAATTAAAACATTTTCCGAAGTAATACTAGTTTGGAAGAATTCAATCAGTATTAGGACTCGCCATCTTAACAATTCTCTATGATGCCCAATAGTGCAATGTATTTATTTATGTAATTGTAATTTTTATTTAGATATATATAAGATATTTATTTATTAATATTACTACTTATATTTATATATATATATATATATATATATATATATATATACACTACTGTGTCCAAAAAGTAAGACCCATTTTCAATTTAAAATTTCCGGAGCTTGTGGAATTTCAATTTTTTTTTCTTTTTTAGGTTGCTGGCATTATTCTTGACATATGTCTGAAATTTGACAACAAAATATTCATTAGTGTGCGAGTTACGCTTGGCTTTGTGAGACGCTAAAACTGATTCCGGCGATTTTTGAAATGTCTGAATTCATTGAGCAGCTTGCATTCCATTTTGTTTGCATAAACGTATGGAATGTTGCAGAAGGCATTCGAGGAACATTCCTATATTCCTATTCCTATAAAGAAATGTTTACAAGTGGTATAAACAGTACTAAGAAGGCAGAGAACGCATTGAAGACGAAGAACCCTCTGGTTGATCCTCAACCGGCGAAGCTCACGTCCAAAAAATTAAAGATTGGGTGCTTGCAAACCATCGCTTTACAATTAGAGACCTTGCTGAGGATGTTGGAATTTTAAAAGTATCGGTGAATTCCATTTTGGGCCTCAAACGTGTCAAATCTCGATTGATACCGAAAACACGGAATGCACCAGATCACACTGCATTGATTCTTCGTGACATCTTCGCCAAAAATGGAACCCATATCGTTCCACAACCACCATATTCACGCCGTGCCAATTCTGGCTATTCCCTAAAAGAGGGAGCTAATTAGGGAAAAGCCACTTCTGGCTATTCCCTAGTTCCTCAAAAGACCACTCCGGGGACACCGTTTTGAGTCGATTGAAGAGATTCAATGTGAATCACCGCGCACTTTGAAGCCCTGCCCATGACTTTTTAGAATGCATTGATGATTGGGAAAAAAAGTTGGCATAAGTGCATTGTGTCCGGAGGGGATTACTTTGAAGGCGATGAAATGAATTTGAAAGAATAAATAAAGTTTTTGAAAAAAATAATTGGTCTTACTTTTTGGACACAGTAGCGTATATACATTGTCAATTAACAAAATTTGTTTTAAAAATATTGTATTAGATTGTATTAAAATAATAAAATAATAGGTGAAATAATTTTTATTTTGAAGAACTTTTAATATTAATATTGTATTATGATAATATTCAATACTAAAAAATCTTCCAAATTAGTATCTGAATGTTATTTACTTTTTGTTTTTCATTTTAATTAAATATTTAGATTTAAATGACTTAACACGCAAACAAAGATAATTACATCATAAATAACATTTTTCAATTAACTGAAAATGTTGCGGTGAAAATTTCCTTTTAAATTTATAAATAAAAAAAGTTATTTTCACCGATAATTAGCTTTTAATTTACAATAAAAAATTTGTTTTTTAGTTTGTAACGGAAAATTTTAATTTTTTTATTATATAGATGAAAGGGAAAAAATTTTCTTATCGTTTTGATAAAATTGATCAACTTTACATTATAGAATAGTTGTAAGAGTAAATACTTATTTCGAACATTATTTTACATTAAAAAACATGTAAATAAACATAAATTCTCAAATAATTCTTATAATGATTATTGAATCTAACAGTTTTTATTTATCCAAATCCATGTGTGACATTTAAAAGATTTTATGTAGGGTACAAGAATAAGCTGAAGAAAAAAGCCACGTACCACTGTAATGTAAGTTTCAAAATCCTTATACGGGCACTCGTAGTAGAATATGCATGTTCTTCTGAAGAATACATGCCTTCTTTAGCCCTTCAGAAGAGAGTTTGAGCTCGGGTGATAAACTAAGCGGATGTAAAAAATGGTGGTCTTGCCTTACAAGACCAACTCGAATGAATATTTTATTCTGCTCTGCAAATATTCATGTTTACGTATTCAAACTTTTCTCTTTTCTAAGAAAATCAACACTTGCAAACAAAGTTTTCTAAATGTGTTTAGACAGCATTGTTTTTCTTATCGAGTTGAAAAAATTCTTCACAAAAATTTTTTCCCTTAACATTAAAAACTGAAAAAAAATATCGTATTAATTAATATTATGATTTCTTATTATTATATATTCTTACTATTATAAAATTAAAATTTTATTGTTATTTGTTAATATTATTCATGATGATTTTAGATAAATATTGCTATCATTAATTGTTATTCATCATCATTGGCGCAACAGCTCTTTGGTGTGCCAAGGCCGTCTGCCTGCTGGCATATTTCAGGACAGGAGATGGTTTATTTTTACGGGGTAGAGTTGCCAACACTAAGCCCAACGCTCTGCAGCCATATTAGACCGGGACCTACGGTTTAAAGTTGGATTCCGAACCACTACAAACATACATGGCGCGGCCGGGACTCGAAGCCGAAACCTGTGGCACCCAGCGCCAGAGCGCTCGTCACTTGGCCAATGTTATTTTGTTCTAATACGAAGCTCTTGGCCTACTTACACGTGTAAAATATATATTGTTTCACAAATTCATGTGATTAATAAATTTAATTGATCCGTAATATTAATGAATGGCAATTTATTAATAATCAAATCATTACAAATTTTAGAAAAATTTTTTTAGATGGTATCAATGAAACCTGTTAGCATTTGGGAATGTGCATTCTAGCTCATTTACATTGGGCTCTGCAGCTCAGTTAACGTAGGTCGCGTAACGTCTGTGTAGCCCTTGCTTATGGCATAAATGACAACTGTCTAAGTATTTGGCAGTTGCATTAGAAAAAAACAATAAACCAGAAGTAATTTCTTCTGGGAAGATAAGGAACAATTGTCTTTATTGGGAAAAATTTTAACAATCGAGTACATAATTGGAGAAATTCCGAAGAATTCCAACTGTATAACCGAATTATCGATACAAGATACGCTACTTCAATTTCTTTTCATTATATTTGATTTTAAAAAAGTTAATGTATCAAACGCTAACAACAAACTCTTGTTTTCTGTTAAGCTAGCGCTTTCTGTAACGCTAGAATATGCCATAAGCAAAAAAAACATCAATACTTTGTAATTTTCACAAATAGCAATTTACGGCTTATTCAACTATTTTTCGAACCATAGGTATTAAAATTCAAATCATAACTATAATAAACGGAAAATTGTGGTTTAGTTTGTTGCTCTATGGTCACTTTAGGCTAAACAGAGCGGGACCTACAGTTTAACGTGGATTCCGAACCACCAACAATCATCCATGCCACCGACAGGATTCGAACTTGAAGCTTTCGGTACCAACGGCCAGAGTGCTAGCCAGTAGGCCATCAGGCCGTGAAAGAATACAAGACGAAAGCAAAAAGGAAGGAATTATAAGACATAATCATTAATTTATCATCATTTGCATAATCATTAATAATAATTATTTCTTAAGAAAAGAAAGTTATAAAATGACTTTCGTTTTATAAAGCTTTTTAAGTTATCTCAAATCAGTGTAATCAAACAAAGAGAAATAAAAAAAAAATCAGAAAAAAATAAATTAAATTCGAAGTGCGCATTATCTGTGTTGGATCTTATTATCATGGAAAATATAGATGCATTAAATATTTTTAATTTCTCAATTCATTAACTGCACTCTTACTGTTAATAAGGCTCTTTTTTTTGAATTTCACTTTCTTTAAATTATTCATACTTTTGGCGTTTGCCTACATTAAGTTTAAGAAATTCTTTAGTTTCTCTATTAACTATATGGGCAGATAATTTTGTATCATCAAGTTCATTACTTATTTTCTTAAAGCTAATCATCATTCGTAGATTAGATCTAATATTATATCGAAACAATTTTCTATCTTGTTGCAGGAAATCTTTTCTTTCATGTTATCGGCATACTTCGCTGGACATGCTTAACTCGCATCCGGTAAACTAACGATCAGAGATAACATGGATTATAATGTTCAATTTGTGTGTATTCCGTTAGGTAGGTGTGTGTATTTTATGGATATTACAACTGTATTTTTCTGATTTTCTGCTTACATTGGATTTTTACCCTGCAACTTTTCTTTTTTCGTTCTGCTTTCTAATGTTTACCATTTTCGTTTTAGGTGTATACATATATTTTATGGTTTTAGGTTTGTCACTACAATTGCTGTGGCCTTCAGTTCTTAAATGAATATATCTGAAATTTGTATCTTTATATTTTAATGGGGTTAGCATATGAAAAATTTTTAAGCGAAAATTAGTTTACAGATTTGTATAACATATTGATTGTGATTTAATAAGTCTTATAACTAGTTTCTTTTCATTTTTGATTTGTGTTTTTTTTTCTTTTATGAATTTTGCCTCACTTTCTCTCTCTTTATACGAACAACTTGAACCTTGGCATAAACATTGCAGGCAATTCTTAGTAGCTAGAGTTCTCAATCACATAAATCTTCCTTAATATTTTCATTCCAAAAGTAAGAAATTTTTTCAAACTTTCAAGACAGTAATTGCAAAATTAATAAAAAATAATACCAGCCTGATAGTTTAACTAAATAACTTTACTATTGTTCACAAATGACTATAGTTGCTTTTTTTAACAAAATATTTCCCCGCAACATATTTCCCTTTCATGAAAAAAAAGAACAGCAATAATATTAGAAACATACCAGGGACTTAACTCTATACTCTTTTTGAAAGTAAAGAGAGTGAAACTTTGTCAAGGAAAGCTTCCAGTTCCCTAATTGCCTTTAAAATCATCTGACACTAAAAGATAAGGACTGGAACACATAAAAATAACCGCCTGGTTTCCAAAACTTTCCATCATCTTTAAAAGAGAAAACTACCCATACTAATATACTGTCGAAACTAACTACCCAAAGGATGTTTTTATTATTACCAGTTGCCAATTCATCGTTACTAAAAATATATTAGCCTCTACTTTCTGCAAGCGATCTGCTTCAGCAGAGCCCTTTCCTTTTTTTGGTGAGAATACCAACATTAATGATAAAGCTGCACCCCTTGGGTATGACAAGCAATCAGTCCTGAACGATCTGAAGAAAAACACTTCTTCTGGAAGACCAAGAAAAATCCTATCTTAGCAATCGTGCTGGCCTTCAAACTGATCTCTACTTCAGCAACATCTCTGTCTGGTCCTATCTTTTTTTTCTTTTTATCTCTTTTCTACTGTTGTTCGATCTTCTCCTTTCTATTCTTTTTTCCCCTCTACTCTATTCCCTGAATCTTTTTTCGGTTGGGAAAGGGTTGTGTATTCATGGATCGTAAAAAAAAAATGTTATGAGCTTGGAAAGAGCAGACATTTTATTGTTCTATATCACCTTTCAGAAAAAGAATATTGAACTATAGACATTTTTCAGTAGAGTCTTCTGTATAGAATATTTAGCAATTTTTTTTTTCAATTAGGATTTCAGCTTAAGTTTGCAACAATATTTTTTTAATTATCTGAAGTTACTTAAAAAATTTAATTATCTTTCCAGAACAGTAATACGAGGAAGTTTACTGACAAGAAACTATTTTTCAATGTTAAATTGAAAAGTGTACATAATCTAATTGTGTAATAATGTAAATAAACAACTTTTTTTAAGTTTTCGTTTTTTTGGGATTGTAACGGAGTTGACATATTTCACGTAATTTTCAAACCATGTACCTAATTAGCCTAAAGTGTGCACAAAAATGACAGTAGAGAGACAAACCTCAAACCATGTACCAACTATAACCTCTACAGTGTGATTCAACTGTCATTTGACAAACTTTGAGGTGTGATACAATTTACTAAAACATATATTTTTTATAGGAATGTAGGGTCAGAAGTGACAAGTTGAAAAATGAACCAAGATTGATGAAAATGAAATTAAATGAAAAAGGAATAGAAAATTAGCCAAAATGAATCGAGATCCAAATCAAAAATTTTTACAACATAACCTAACTAAGAAAAAAAACTAAACTAAAACTAACTAACAAAATTAAGAATCTTTAAAGATTTATTGATTTTTAAAGTTCTAATAATCATATGCTTAAAAATATTCACTTCTATTTTTTACTAATTAGATACATAATTTTAAATTACATTAAATTTACATAATGAAAAATACATAATTTCTCATTAAATTTAAATTAAATATACAATTTTACTGCAAAAGTATTGAGAGAATTTTCTATTATAAATCAACATGAGAATATTAAAGAATTATTTTATAATTCTGGTAATATGAATTTGTACGAAAAAACACCATTTATTATTAAAATGCCTTATGGCATAGCTTTTATTAAGTATCAAAATGGATTTATAGAAAGGAATTTTATAAAAATAAAAAAATTATGCTTTATTAGAAAGAAACATCTTGGATTTTATGGGAAATATCAAAAGATTGTGTAAATTATTTAAAATTCCTCTCCTATTTATTGTCTTCAATTCTTCAAATGTTGGATCACACTTCAACAAAGATGGGCCTGAATGGCCGAGTGGCTAGCGTTCTGGTACTCGGTACCACAGGTTTCGGTTTCGTGTCCCGGCTGTGCCATGGATGTTTGTAGTGGTTCGGAATCCACTTTAAACCGTAGGTTCCAGTCCTAATAGGATCGTAGAGCTTTGCGGGGGCATTGTTACTCCGCGTCCGTGGCTTATCTTCGAGTGACACGCGCCCCCTGTGTAATGCAAAGTGAGCAACGCCTGTGCAGCGCTTGCCTTAAGGCATCCAAGACCAAGTTGTCTAAGTGTTTGCCAGCTGCATTAGAATAAGAAAAAATAAAAAAATAAATAAAAACTTCAATAAAGAGCCCATTTTCCCACCAAAGTGCACGACAGTTTATTCATAACAGTTTTTATCTATTGATGGTCCCAAAAGATTCGAGAACAGTGCATAAATCGAAAAACGATTTAATAAATAGAGTCGTTTATAGGGTGAAAATCCAAGGATACGGATCACCATGGATGGAGAAAAATAGTAGAGAAGAGAATATCGTTGAATTCGAAATCGCTACTTGGGAACTAAAGAAAGACATCCTTTCGTCAACGGATCTGAGTGCAGTAATCGCGTTTTCCACACCCAGTAGCCAGTGATTTTTTCCGATCTCTTTCTCAGCTCTGATGAAGGCCAATTTTTGGCCTTTTGGTCTCCTCGGATCATTTTGATTCCCCTTCTATACTTTTTTTATCATTTACTCTTTCTTTGTTATCATGCGTCTTCTCATAAAGCTTTCTTCGATCTCTTTTATCTTTCCGTTTTGGATTCCTTCTTTCAATTTGGGAAATAAACAAGTAATATAACAAAAACCTTTTTAAAGTCAATTTCTACTTTTTTTTCACTCTATTACAGAAAGTCCTTTATAATTAATTTTCATTCATTTTTTTTGTAAGTTTATCTGGCCCCATTTATTGGTAGATACATGCAAATATATATAATTAATTTAATTTAATTACTGAATTAATATTTGAAAAAACTGTAGTAACATCAATTGTTATCCACTGCAAGTTCAAAAAAATGTATTTGAACTTGAGTGGAGGAATCAAAAGTATTTCATGAACGATCGAAAATTTGAACAAGATATGTATAGGGGGAGTGTGAGCTAATAGAAGGAATTGAAAAAACAATCCAAATACATGTTATACAATTACGGATTTAGTTAAATAATTATAAGTATGTACTCATGATTGAAAGGGAAGAAAGCAGCTTCTGTTGTGAAGGAGCACCCTTAGATAGAAGTCTGACTTTGGCTCCATGACGCTCTACACTCATAAGAGACCGGGACCTACGGCTTAAAGTGGATTCCGAACCACTACAAACATCCATGGCACTGCGGGACTCGAACCCGAAACTCGAGCGTCAGACACTAGGCCATTCAGGCCCGTAAAATATGGTTGAACTGGCTAAGGTTAAAATATGATTCAATTTTTGAAGCTATTTCCGAGTATCAAGAAAAGTTAGCTATCATTCGATCATTTGGAAATAACCATAAAACATATTCAATGTTAATAGAGGCATTGCTTTTCGCACTTTATGATGTACATGAAATGTTTTTGCGAAGTCGTTTCATTATACTGTGAGTATACTTTTTAAAATTTATAATTTATGTTTGTATATAATTTGAAATCTTTATTTGAAGTACTAGTACAATATTATGTATTTTATTTAGACATCGGTTTATATTAATTTTAAAAGACAGATGGAATAATTTAAGAATAATTTATATAATTATTATATTCATAATAAGTTTCAGGGATTTTATTGTTAAACTGAAAGGATAATTAATGATGTTTATTTAAATTTACAAAATAAAACTGGGCATAGCATTTTTTTGATGAACTCGCATTTGAAGCTTAGTTTATTTTTATAAAACAAAACACTTTAAAAAAAATAAATTTTTGAATTTGATTCATTAATAAATACTATTTTGCTGAAAGTTATGAAAATTTATAATATTAACATTTTGAATATTAATACTTTTCCAAGAGAAATTAACATATAGAACGTATTTACATTAATTACAATTTCTTAAAACAATTTGGCAACGATGTTCCTTAAATATGCAATAGGTGGTGATATTCATTTTAAATTAATCGACTAACAAATGACTTCGTAATTGTTGCCACTTACATTATTTTTGACACTAATAAAAGTATACTCGAACACTCTAGATTATTCCGATTGCTAATTTGAAATTAGCATTCAATCCCAGAACTTAAAACTTCTAAATCATAAGCCAATTATAGTACAAATGTAGAAAAGGATTTGTAGAAAAGTTTTAGTGTTTAAGACATTTGTTGGTGTTTCAAATTAATGTAAAGTTATTCTTAACGAATCACTCAACATAAATTTCGAAAGGCAATACTTTAATTCATGTAAAAGCAGCAATCGAACATTTTGAAAAGAGGGAAGACCTTCCACTTTCGAGCATAATCAACAATCATCGAGTATTCTACATTATTCCAAAATCCTGGACAATTTATGGTATGGTTCAACATTCCACGACACATAAAATTCCAAAGAGCAATCCAATTACCTAACTGTGGGTCGTTTTTGGTTTGCTTCTGAAGATATGGAAAGCGATTGTGTTGGGGCTCTGTCATTAAATGTTGGATAATTAGCTCCTGATTTACATGCTCTTGCAAATGCTATCGATAATTACAAAGGGCTAATTGATGAAATGTATTGCCAAGCTTAAAACTATTTCACAATTTGTGTATTTTACGTAGTTGTATTTCAAAAAGAGTTAATTTTGATTGAGACTTAAATGGAATTGTCTTCAATTGGATATTACAAATTTAATCAATCAAGCAGTTTGTACTACAGTATTGTAACCCATTTAAAACTGAAGTTTCAAACACGTAACATTAATTAAACTCATATTTTTTATATTTCAAATATCTTTTACTACTTAATATAAACGTTTCTTTTGTAATTTTTTATTATTTGCACAATAGCCCCATGGTGGGCCAAGGTCGTATGTCTACTGGCAGATTTTGAGATAGGAGATGTGTTCTTTTTTTACAAAGTAGTATTGTCAGCCCTACAGTCATATTAGACAAACACCTACGATCTAAAATGGATTCCGAACCACTACAAGCATCCACGGCATCTCAGGGACTTGAATCCGAAACCTGTGGTACCGAGCACTAATAACTCAGCCATCAGGCTCTTCCCTAATTGAGAGGAAAAATTATACTTTTTTTAAACAACTTTGCAAATTTACCTTTGAGTTATTTCCATAGATGCTTATACCAGTCTAAAATATTTATAAAGCTATGTTTTTGTTTCATATAATTACATGCTGAAAATGCAATGTGTCTTTGCATAACATGGCTTCAAAAATATCATGCATCAAAAGATAATTATTTTAACCTAATTTGCCTTTTTCGAATGTTTTTCATTTCGTTTTTTTAAATAAATATATTTTTCTTCCAATTTTATTTATTTGCATAGTTAAACTTTTATGAATGCAAAAATTAAATTGAATTTATTTCCTTCTAGTGGAAATAAAGTTTGCTCCTTAATGGATTAGCACATTTATTAGAATACGCAAACTTCTTGACTTGCGTTAACTTGACTCTTGAAGATAAAACATTGTTGATTTCATATTGAATATATATTTTATATTGTCAATGCATATAATGAAATATACATATCGAAATTTCTTTTTCTTTAATTTCATTTTTTCAAATAATATCATAATTTAAAATTTACATTTTACGAATATCAACAATTTGATACTTGTTAATGAGAAGAATGCTGGAAGGATATTTAAATTATAATATATAAAAAAATGTATAAAACAGTTTATGGGCATTGCTATTAATTGTTTATGGCCCTTTAGCATGATAAAATAACAACAAAAAGAGTTTAGTCTAAATATTTTTTTTTATCGTAATGTTGAAAAAATCTCCATTAAGCATTTAAATTATTTGGCGAGATTCTGAGATATATGATTTGATTTGTCTCTCTACGGTCGTTTTTTGCACGATTTAGGCTAATTAGATCGGCACCTACAATTTAATGGGGATTCCGAACCACTCACAAGCATCCATGCTGCCGCTAGCATTCGAACCCGACGTCTGTGGTATCAAAGGTTTTAGAGCTAGCCAATTGGCCCCCAGATAGCTGGGTTTTAACCTGGGTCCCTATATTTCTAAAAATAATGACTACAACTGTTTTACAGAGGTTTGTCCCTCTATTGTAATTTTTACATACTTTAAGTTAATCAGACCGAAACAGTTTAACATGGATTCTGAACAGCTAATGAGCATCTAAGCCCCCGCCAGATTTCAAACCTGAAGACTGTGGTACCGAAGGCCGAAGCGATAGCCAATTGGCCATCAGGCCGCTGTGTGAAATGCATGAGAAAAACGACTCCTGTCAGAAGTACTTATTTTAGAAAGATAACATTATCGGAATAATCCATTTATGAAAATGCACATTACTTTTTATAAAATAATTTATGTACCTTTCAACTCTAAAAATAACTTAAATAGTCGGCCTAAAGTTTTTGACACACAACTGAAAAAAGGGCCTTAAAATCGCAACATCCATTCAACATTTCACAGCTTATCTCTCGTCAAAGATTGGAGACTTCGGCCTAATCCTTCCATTTGTGGCTTAATGGATTCTCCGTTGTGTACAAAGAAATGGAGGAAAGTTTTCGCCATGGCAAGAAACTTTCCACCCACACTTCTTCTAATCCCCCGTCTTGATCTTAAAATAGTTCGTTGAGGGCACTACTGCTTAATCTTCTATCGCCAAGTGTTATTATTTGTATCTCTTTTTGTTTTGTATCTCGTTCAGCATTTCGATAGTGGAATGATTCAGAAATGGTAAAATTTTTACAAAGCCTTTTTGGTATCTGTAAGAGGAAGACGGGTTTAGAATATTTAAGATTTAAAATCAAATGATGTAAACACGTGTAAAAGGAACATTTATTCCGAAATTCAAATGATTATCTCCAAAATTTAGATTTATTCTTACTAAAAAGTGAATAAAAACATAATAAAATACATAAAAAAATCAATACCAGAATGGGCCAATATACAGGTTACTCATAAAATTAGTGTAGTGTAAGAACAAAACGCATAATAGCCCTCTTAAAAAAGAAAAAAAAACCTATAAAATTCCAAACGATTTTCGTTTCTTAAAAAATCTCATTTAACTTTAAAATAAAATTGTCTTTGCTTTCACCAGACGATCTTTTAGAAAAATTTTATGTTATTTAATTACATGAGTGAAAGAAATTTAAATAAATACTATGCATAAAAAAGGTTCTGAAAGAAATTTAAATAAATACTATGCATAAAAAGCTTCTGAAAGAAATTTAAATAAATACTATGCATAAAAAAAAAGCTTCTGAAAGAAATTTAAATAAATACTATGCATAAAAAAGGTTCTGAAAGAAATTTAAATAAATACTATGCATAAAAAAGGTTCTGAAAGAAATTTAAATAAATACTATGCATAAAAAAGCTTCTGAAAGAAATTTAAATAAATACTATGCATAAAAAAGCTTCTGAAAGAAATTTAAATAAATACTATGCATAAAAAAAATTCTGAAAGAAATTTAAATAAATATTATGCATAAAAAAGCTTCTGAAAAGAAATTTAAATAAATATTATGCATAAAAAAAAAGCTTCTGAAAGAAATTTAAATAAATATTATGCATAAAAAAAGCTTCTGAAAGAAATTTAAATAAATATTATGCATAAAAAAAGCTCCTGAAAGAAATTTAAATAAATGCTATGCATAAAAAAAGCTTCTGAAAGAAATTTAAATAAATTTAAATAAATATTATGCATAAAAAAAAAAGCTCCTGAAATAAAATTTAAATAAATACTATGCATAAAAAAGCTTCTGAAAGAAATTTAAATAAATATTATGCATAAAAAAGCTTCTGAAAGAAATTTAAATAAATATTATGCATAAAAAAGCTTCTGAAAGAAATTTAAATAAATATTATATGCATAAATAAAAAGCTTCTGAAAGAAATTTAAATAAATATTATGCATAAAAAAAGCTCCTGAAAGAAATTTAAATAAATATTATGCATAAAAAAAAGCTAAAAAGCTTCTGAAAGAAATTTAAATAAATATTATGCATAAAAAAGCTCCTGAAAGAAATTTAAATAAATATTATGCATAAAAAGCTCCTGAAAGAAATTTAAATAAATATTATGCATAAAAAGCTCCTGAAAGAAATTTAAATAAATATTATGCATAAAAAAGCTTCTGAAAGAAATTTAAATAAATATTATGCATAAAAAAGCTCCTGAAAGAAATTAAATAAATATTAATAAAAACTGAAAGAAATTTAAATAAATATTATGCATAAAAAAGCTTCTGAAAGAAATTTAAATAAATATTATGCATAAAAAAGCTTCTGAAAGAAATTTAAATAAATATTATGCATAAAAAAGCTTCTGAAAGAAATTTAAATAAATATTATGCATAAAAAGCTCTTGAAAGAAATTTAAATAAATATTATGCATAAAAAAGCTTCTGAAAGAAATTTAAATAAATATTATGCATAAAAAAACTTCTGAAAGAAATTTAAATAAATATTATGCATAAATAAAAAAGCTACTGAAAGAAATTTAAATAAATATTATTCATAAAAAAGCTTCTGAAAGAAATTTAAATAAAATTATGCATGCATAAAAAAGCTTCTGAAAGAAAAAAAGCATAAAAACCTGAAAGAAATTTAAATAAATATTATGCATAAAAAAGCTCTGAAAGAAATTTAAATAAAAAATATCTGAAAGAAATTTAAATGCATAAAAAAGCTTCTGAAAGAAATTTAAATAAATATTATGCATAAAAAAGCTTATGAAAGAAATTTAAATAAATACTATGCATAAAAAAGCTCCTGAAAGAAATTTAAATAAATATTATGCATAAAAAAGCTTCTGAAAGAAATTTAAATAAATATTATGCATAAAAAGCTTCTGAAAGAAATTTAAATAAATATTATGCATAAAAAGCTTCTGAAAGAAATTTAAATAAATATTATGCATAAAAAAGCTCTGAAAGAAATTTAAATAAATATTATGCATAAAAAAGCTTCTGAAAGAAATTTAAATAAATATTATGCATAAAAAAACTTCTGAAAGAAATTTAAATAGACCAATAAGAATAGCCCATGAAAGAAATTTAAATAGACCTATAAGAATAGCTCGTGAGGAAATTTAAATAAGTCAATAAGAAACGTTATGAGTGGTCAAGGGAAACAAAAAGTGATCAAGAAAGCGAAAAAGTTATTAGGGGTATAAGAAACCCAATAAAATGCCCTGAATTGAATGAGTAACAAATAATCAATAACAATATCAATGATTTCAACATTTCTTCGAATTAAAGATAAGCATAATTTCAGAAAGTTGAATTCTGATCTTGCATTGCATTGAGTTGGTTTCTGTATTTTGGTTTTATTTCAGCATAGTATGAGGGTATGAGTATAATTGTATGTATTCTGCTTCGTCCAAGTATGTTGTTGTAAAAGGACATCTTATATAGCATGCATTGTTAATTTGGACTAGTTATGTTATCCATAAACAGGCAATGTTTGTATTTTTGTTATCAGTCAGAATCAGTAATTAACTCATATTGTTTTCATTTTTAAGTGAAGTTAAAAGTTAGTTTAAGTTTCTCATATTAATTTGGCTAAACTTAATTTTTAAATAGATTCCAAATCCAGAAATTGTCCTCAAAGAGATTGACAACCGAATTGATGCTCGCACTAACACCCAAATTTTTTTTAGAATGATGTAAATAATATTTAAAAAGAAGTTAGGTGTAATGTTATGACTTATTCTTAATGTCAGGCAGAGCGGGATGGGCACCCCATGAGTAGTCTACTCATGGAAGGAGAGAAAGGAGACATCTTCTGTTGTGACGAAGCACCCGTAGGTAGAAGTCTGATTTGGCTCAGAAGGCTCAAGGAGAACAGTGCCTTCCGGGAAGAATTTCATGGGGAACTATCCCCCATTTGAGTATCATATGGGAGAAACGCCTGAAAACTCCCAACAGGTAGTCTGACTAACTGAGGCAAGATGCTCGTATATAGTACATAGAGCTATTCATTTATACAAAATTTTTAATTTTTTCACGAAAAATGAGTTTCTCGTAATCATTCTGTTGAACACCAGCGTTGTAATATAAGAAACATTCATTTAATGAATAATAAAAAATCCAACTACGTTTTTGTATTGTTCGCCTAGGACAGTAATTCCTAACCTAGGAGGCCTGAGAGCGATTTGGATTACACGAAAATAATATTAGTTATAGTGGAAAAAAAACCCCCCAAAAATATGGATCGAATCGTCTTTACAATCTGAATAGAAAAAATAAGAAATCTTACTATTTTCTGGGCAGCTGTGAGAAAAAGAGTTACCAACAACCTTAACTGCAAAGCAATAAAATATTTATAGCTTCATGCCTCTAGTTCCCAAAGTGGAGATACTACCGCCCACGTTAACAGAGATATGGGACAGGTGTGGGTAAGACAGTAGCCTTCGATGATTGTATTTGTGGGGTGGGTGGGCAAAGTAATAAAAATAATAGAGGTTTAATAAAAATAAGAAGGCGATGAAAGCACAAAGAAGAAAAAGAAGATAAAATTTAGAAATATTATGTTTCAACTGTCATGAAAATATTTTCCAGTTACACGCACACAGTGGAATCTATAATAAATCGCCACGGCTATCGAGTCCACCGACAACAATCAAGGCGAAAATGGTTGGCGTAGCCAGTTTACATCAGCAAGAATAGGTAAGAGTTAAGAATTGTTGAGAATACGAATTTATGAATAAGCATAACGATCAAATAATGATACTTAGCGTATCAAATAACACACTTTTTATTAACACATTGCGTAAAAATTTGTATTCTAGCACTCGGTGCTACAGGTTTTGGATTCAAGTTCCGACGGTGCCATGGACGTTTGTAATGTTTCAGAATCCACTTTAAACGAAAGGTCCCTTTCTAATATGACTATGGAGCGTTAATCCTAAAGCTAGTAAAAATAGAATAGAAATTAAATAGGAAAAAGTGTATAAAACAGTTTGTAGGCATTGCGATTTTTTTTTATGAAAGAATTCACTCCCAATTTAGAACAGCTACTAACCCTTTAGAAAAAATGCAAATACTATGTAAATTTATTATTTAATTGCGCTTGTGGCTAATTACTCAATTTTAACTTTTTAATTGCGCAATTCTTTTATTTACATTCCGTTTTGTTTTTTATTTTTCGTTTCTTTTTCTTACTAACAAGGACATAATCAAGTTCACTGCCTTTTGTATTATCCATGTGTTTTTCTTCCCATGAACTTTATTTACAAGCTTAGGAGTTTTAAGGCCGCATCATAGGCCAGGGTACTCCGTTCGTCGAATGATGATGATTTATACTTTTGGCTCTCAAAGTAGACGATACCCCCACCTGGGGGACAGACAGTGATATGGATCAAGGATGGGGGGGGGTGACTGTAGCCTCGAACGATTTAATAAAAATAAGAAGATGATGAAAGAAAGCATAAAGGATGAAAAGAAGATAAAATTTGGAAAAATTATAAGTTTCGACTGTCATGTAACATATTGTAACATTATTTCTCAGTTGCACGCACAAAATGGAATTCATAATTAATCACCGCGGTTATCAAGTCCACCGACAACAAAGAAGTATTACTGAGAGAGAACGCTTGAAATATCCAACTTACATCGGCAACGAGTAATGAATTGTTGACAATACTATACTATAAATATAAGTATAATGTTCAAATGATGGTATTCAGCTTATCAAATAGCACCATGTATTTACACATTAGGTACTAATTGTATTCTGGTGCTCCGTGCCATAGATTTCGGTTCGAGTTCCAGCGGTGTCATGATTGTTTGAAGTGGATCGGAATCCACTTTAAACTGTAGGTTCCTGTCTAATATTACTGTAGAGAGTTGAGCGCAAGTCTGACAACCAGTAAAGAGAAATCATTTCCTGTCTCGAAACCTGCCAGTAGACAGACGACCATGGCCCACCATGGCTATATTGCTGGGAGTTAGTACAAATCGTATTAATTTAAAATTCTCATTAAATTTTATAATTTCAAAGTATTTTACTATTAAAAAACTTATTTCCAACTGTATTTACCATATTGTACATTTTTTTATTACAGATTTTTGTTTGCTTGCTTGAAGATAATAAAATATCAGATTTTTTTTGAAGGGAAGAGGGGGGCTGTAACACAAATAAGTTCGGAAATCATTGCCTTAACGAGAAAAAGTTTATCCTAAGAACATTCTGTTCTTGTGCACAAATTCAGAATTAATAGCGAAATAATCTGCATGTTGCCCTTGACTTAAGATTTTATCTATCTTCATTTGAACCTGAATTTAAAGTACGAGCTCAATCATCGTATTGAAAGTCTTGAAAGATGCATTTAAAAACTTGCCTATAAAATTATTTTTATAAGCTTTCACCAGAACCACCGACGGAACCATTATTATTATTTTTAATTTTAGAACTATTTTTAGTTTAAAATATATTCTGCACATTAAACAATTATATTTATTTTTTATATTATTATATTACTTATTAGTATTTTAAAAATAAATTAAGTGTATTATTTAAAATTGTACCATGAGTTATGAGGAAACTTAGAAGAAAAATAATATTTAAAAGTAAGGAATAATGCCAACAATGAAAAAATGTTTAACTTTTGTAAAAGCTAAACGTTTTTTACATGTTGCATGTTTATTCTTATTGATATAAGAATGAACCATTACGATTAAGAATGAACCTAAATGAATTTTAAACAGTCAGTGAAGCTGCAATTTGATGCTGTAACCATGCTTTCTCCTACGAATTGGCAAGAGCGCACCTTCTGGTGTTCAGGAGAAATAGTCAGATGGCCTACAGACTCTCACCCGGAGAGGAAGTATATTTCTCGCTTCGTGCGATATTTGAGTATGGTTTGGTTTGTCACTCTACGGTCATTTTCTGCACGATTTAGGCTAATTAGACGATGACCTACATTTTAAATTGAATTCCAAAACACTAAACATCCATGCCCCCGTCAGGATTCGAACCTAAAGCCTGTGGCATCAAAGGCCAGAGTGCTAGCCAATTGGCTTTCAGGCCGCCAGCGTAGCTGAGTATCGCGTTTTCGGCTTAGAAGTAGTCCTTCCGTGAATCTACAATTATCTGTCTTTAAATGTGTTAAATAGTGTATGTCTGTAATTGCATGTGTGTGGTGTTTGTGCGTGTGTCAATAAAGCTGGGTGTTCTCCAACAAGTGCCTCAAGTATCTCAACCTAACCCTCCCCTCCCCTCCCCTCCACAGTTACAATTTGGTTTCCCATCGTGCACAGTACAGTACACAATATTTGAGATTAAAATTTTAAATTTCGTGTGCAAATTTAAGTGTTGCACATGCTAAATATATTATAATAACTTATCTTTTTTATGTTTCATCCAATTCTCCATACACTTTTACGTATATAAGTAAAATTATAGTCATCCCTCATTATAAATTTAAACATGTTTCAGAAAAACTAAAAATGAAAAATATTAACATAAAAGTTTTGTTTCATAAATAATATCCAGTATGATCCCTAATATAAATTATAAAGTCTTTTATTTGGTGCAAAAATTAAAGTTGAAACAGTTTCGAAAACTTGAATTATTGAAATTGTACAAAATGAAAAAAAAAAATATTTTTTTTTAGCTAAAAATATTTTTTTACGTGGTCAAATCCTTTAAAATGCATATTTTTATCTCTAAAAGAAAGAACATTATTTAATATTGATACTTGAATTTTATTTTATAGTTATTCTTGAATTTTAATGCAGTTTTGTAATAAAAGGCTTTTTTGTACTTTTCATCTTTCTCCAAGTTGAAAAAGCAATTTATGCATGAAAAGAATATTAAATTACCCACAGTTATATTATCATACTGATAATGTTAACACATTATTAGTATGATAATATGAATTTGAATTAATAACCACATAAAAAAGGGAGAAATTTGTGAAAAAAATTTTAATACTTGATTTTAAGCAATTTTTTTTTTTAATTTCTTCTTCCAGATTTAAAATTTCAAATATGTGATTTGAACACAAAAATGAATGCAAAAAAGGCTACAAAAAATGAATGCAACCCTTTAATCAGTAAAACGTACTTTAAAAACACATGGGATTCTTTTAATTTAAATTATTTAATTTAAAGGCGCTTTATTGATTTATGTATTGAAATTTTCATTTCTGTGGAAGAAACAAGAATCTTATAAAATATAGAAATAAATTAGAAAACATTACCACCTTCGAAAATAACGTGTATTTCAATTAGGAATATAATATAATCTGGTATTTGTTGGAATAACATAATTCTGCTTTAATTAAAATAGTATGAAACTAAAATAACCCAATTATAAAATTACTTACAAAATTAAAAGTGCGACTTCTGGTAATTCTTTAAACTCAAAAAAGCACTCCGGGGGGATCGTTTTGAGTCGATTGAAGAGATTCAACGTGAATCGCCGCTCGCTTTGAAGGTCATCCCTGCCGATGACATTTTAGCATGCATTGAGGATTGGAAAAAAAAAGTTGGCATAAGTGCATTGTGTCCGGAGGGGATCACTTTGAAGGCGATGAAATAAATATGGAAGAATAAATAAAGAGTTTTTGAAAAAAAAATTAATTGGTCTTATTTTTTGGGCACAGTAGTAAATCGCAAGATCTATCGAAAATAATAGCAATAATGATTCATAAGAATCCTCGATGTTTCTTTATACGTTAGCAAATACAAGTAATATTAAAAGACAACAGGATTTAATAGCCACAGAAAATCCACAAAGCAACAGTTAATCACGATATCACAAAGAACATCAGTCAAGTTCAACAGTCACAGAAATATTCAAAACAAAAATTGCTATCTAACTACAGTTTTCTATTGACTACATTATAGACTTTAATCACACTTATAAGTTTATGATTTGATCTAAATTTACACTTGTGTCATAATATTTGTTTTATAACATTATGCCGTAAAAATAACAAATTAATTGTTCATTAGTTTTTGGTAATATACAACTTAACCCCAAATGATAAAATAATCATATTTTAATTGATTAAATTTCAATAAATTGCAACAATTTACTTTATTAATATTTATAGTTCAAAATAACTGCTATGAATACTAAAGATTTCATACGCAACTGCAACTCTAATACAATTATCATACCACGAACAGATATTTAATATATGCCAAGAAAAGATGAAAAGGAAAAAAAAAAAAATACAATTATTTCATGACTTACCATAGGATGCGAAAAGAGCAGTCATAAACAAAAGTGTTCCAAACATGACCAGTCAATATCCAATATCTCCAGTCACTCGTGAAATAATGGCGACATTTGAATCAAAAAGTAATCCAGTTAGTTCACTGCTGTTTGCTTTGTCATATTTAATCTGTGCATTTTCAG
The DNA here is from genome assembly GCA_021605075.1 of Caerostris darwini. Classification (NCBI taxonomy): domain Eukaryota; kingdom Metazoa; phylum Arthropoda; class Arachnida; order Araneae; family Araneidae; genus Caerostris; species Caerostris darwini. Next base: position 75,895 of record BPLQ01015530.1, read on the forward strand.
CAGTGACGCAATAACTCATGTGACTTTATCAGTAGCATATTATAACTTACAAAGTAAAATTGATGATCAAGTTCGTTTTGATCATTGTGCTATGGTGTTATACAGTCCACTACAAAGTTTAATTGATCTGTGAAAGTTGTATTTCATGTCAAGTCATAATCAAATGAAATATATGATTTATTGTAATTTACTCTTTTGGAACAGTCAGATTTTTTTTTTACTTTTTCACAGATTATAAAATCATTGTCTATGTTTTCCAAAATGATTTGTGATTCGCTTAAGGTATATCAATTTGAAATATTTCTTATAAATAACAAATTTATCATATATTTCTAAAATTCCACAAAATCATGATTTATGTTAAGATGTTAAAAAAAATAATTTTAATTATTTCTCAGGTGTCTTTTAGACTTGTTTTCTTGAATAGAATTGTTTAGTTTTTGTAGTTATCTCCTGATTTATAAAAAAATTGTTATTATTAATTCCATCAAAACAGAAACATTAAAGTACTATTTTTTGAAATAGCCCAGTTAAACTACGATAATACACTACTCAAATAACAATAAAATAAATAAATTTTAATTACCATTATTAATTATATGAAATTCGACATGTCAAATCTAAAATTAATTAGTTTGTAATGCTATAAAATATCAGTTCTTGTGTATATAACGGTAATTTATAGGCGAATATAGATTAAAAATTTGTTATACATTATCCAGTGAGTTTGTAAAGATTTCAAAAGTTTTTGCTTTCAAATCAATCACGAAATAAACTTTAAACTGTTCGCAAAAAACTGTCATATGAAACTCAATTCACGAGATTGTTTTCAAAATATCACATTAGATCATTAAAAGTATCAAATCCGGCAACACGTTAAAGAAGCACTCTCATGAAACACAATTTTTCGAAAATTATCCGATAGCGCAAAAAAAAAGTTGACAAAAAAATGGATTCCACGTGGTAAATTTTCCGGATATTTTCCGGAACGAAAATGGAGTACAACCTTCCCCTTTTATTTCTGACCATGCTCTGAGAGAAACACGCGTAGTTCACTTTCAATAGGAAAATGATATTCTGCGCATGTCTGTTGGCGCAGTTTCGATTGATAACAAGCCAATATGGGAACTGATTAGAAAAAAAAAAAGTAACTCGAATCTAGTAATTATCTAGTTATAAGATAGGTAACTATTTGACTAATCATTAGTTCATGTAATGTTTATTTTGACTTCTCAATTTATCAACCTTAATATTAAAAATTATTTAATTGACTGTTTTCGTTTATTAGTTGCTTATTTCATATCTTCTATAATATCAAAGCCAATGAGTACCTGTTTGGGTGTTATTTCTTATAATTCCAGAAGTTTAATCCTTAGAAATATACATTTTTTTTTTTCAAATATAAATTTTTTTTATCTGGTGCATAGTTGAAAAGTAAATAATCTTTTATTAATTAAATAAAATTCGTAATTTTTTTTGTACACTAAATTTCGCCTTTAAACAATTTTTTTTAGTTAAAAATTCTGTTGTACAATAATTATGAATAAAATCTGATGTCACACTTCTTAATTCTATTTTTGATTTGTAACTCACATTTAAAAAATATTTTTTAATATCTTGTTTATTATACATTATTTCTTTTAACATTTCATTCATATTCTTTAAAGAATAAATAATATATTTGTGCGTTAATATTTTAATATTTAAAATAATTAGGGAAAAAAGAAGAATTCAAATGAATATTTTAAAAAGTATTAGACATGATATACATACATAATATATAACTGTAAGAACAGAATCGTGATTCAAATTACATTAATAATTATTAAAGGCTGCAGAAAATGATAATTAAAAAAAACATATCTATTATAATTGTTATATTTTTGGAATAGTATTTATTACACATTATTCCTTTTAACATAACATTTCTTTTAACAACAAATATATTATTTATTCTCTTAAGAATATGAATAAATAATTAGGGATAAAAGAATGATTCAAATAAGAAACTTAAAAAGAATTAGAAATTATATACATACATTATATTATACATTATATACCTGTAAGAACAGAATTATGAATCAAATTGCTTAATTAGTATTATATCGAAATCTCTATGCCAGTCCATAGAGGTGCCTTCTGTTGGCCCAAAGTATATATTTAAAGTAGAAGATTTATAAATAAATAAAAAATTATACCCATAACTTGACCGATGTCACCAGAGAATTCCAATCTCAGCTACAAGTCGGACAAAAAAAAGTCTCATTGACTTATAATCTTATTTAATTATTATAAGATATACTATTTAATTATTATCCTTAATAGTAAAATAACCTACCAATTTCTAATTCTCGTACTCTAACATGTTCTCTCGCGTAATGAAAATTAACATTTAATTAAAAGTTAACAAAATGAATCTAAAAGCGTAGGCCGAATACCTCTGTGCTGTATTTTACACGTACACGTGTATTTATTTTTTTATATTGGTTTTAATTTTTTTTTTTTATTCTGGTTCATTAACATTAGCTGAAGCATTACACTTTTTTTATTGCCATTCGAATACACGAACGGACACGTTAACATTGCCGCTGGAAGCGGACGACACACAGCCCCCAGAGATTCTCAGCGCCACGCTGAAATATTAGAATACAGTAAGGTATATATAGTTACATTACTAAAATAATATAAAAAAGTGGTAAATCTATATTCACGGCTGAAAACAGTGAATTTTCAATAATCATTTTTTTAAATAGATCTTTTTATCTAACAATATATTCTAATGGAATTTTAATATGATATACACTCAAGAACCAAAACATTATGACCACCTGTCAATAACGAGTTGGCCCACCTTTGGCGCGCAACACAGCTTCAACCAGCCTTGGCATGGATTAATACCACCACGTAATACCAGTTAAATACCAATTCCACCTGATCACGTCATCTAGGCGAGTTCATTGCAAAATGTAGGGGTGGTCATAATGTTTTGGCTCTTGAGTGTATATTGCTGTATAATCAAAGAGTTTGAATATTCGTAAAAAGGGTTTATACAAAGTTAGTAAACAAGTTCCGTTAATTAAATGCTTATTTGATAAGAAATTTGCTAAAGCTCTCAAACAAAACAGGATTAAATAATTTTACATCGAAATATCTATCAAAGTAAAGATGTGAAAGAAAAAAGCCGTGAAATATAGGAAAGTTTAAATAAAGTTTTACTTTGATGTGTCGTTAATTGTTTTAGTTTTATTGCATATATTTTCCTATACGTTTTATTACGGTTAGAAGTAACCTTTATAACAATATAATTCATACTATAGTTTTCAAATATTGTAACAGAATATTCATTATCATGTTCCTTAAAACGATCGTAGCGCCCTCGATAAAGAAATTGCGCTTATAATGTGCAAACTGTAAATAGATATTTCATAGAAACACCCTACCTTGTTTCCTACCGCGAAACATATTTTTATTTCATTAGAATATTATTTGTTTCCATCTGCAACAAAACAGTGGTTCACGAGCGTCATATTCCTCACAAAAAGACACTATGAAAGTATAACAATACGAAAGAAGACAAAATATATACTAATAATGCAAAAGTAATTTTAAAAAAATGATATACAAAATCTTTTTAATCACCTGTTTAACTAAATGGAAATTACTTTTATATACGTAAAAAAAAAAGCAGGGTAAGCTTTTTCTCTTTCTTAACATTTTTAAAAGCTCAGATTTTTTTTTTCTGGGTGTGAATTAAAACCTAATTAGAGCGTGTCTGTACTTCGTTTATTGTCTGCATCCAATATACAATAACTTTGTCAGTAATGAAAAACAGTAAAGACAGCGTCCGAACACGACAATTTTTATGCCCTATGCGGGACAAAATTTTCTTCCTTCCGTACAGAACATTTTACGGCTGAGAGGATTATGGCATCGAGAAAGTTAACAGACAATGATGGCCACATCTTTCCCCAGACATAACTCCACGTGACTTGTGGCTTTGGGCCTATCTAAAATTTGCTGTGTATGCTGGTGGCATTTGGCCTTAATTCCTTGAAAGACCAGATTAAGACCAGCTGTTGCGAACATCCAAGGTAGAAAACTTTCTACAACGGCTGAATATTTTTGTATTAAAGAAAGGGCAACACATGGAAAATAATGCACGTTGCCCCGGTAAATTCCATTAACATTATAAATATAAATATATATATATATCATATATTTAAACTTTATAGTTTTCTTCTTTTTTGCTTCAATTTTATCTTAAATTATTGTTGCATCATAAATTTTTGATCTATTGGGCAAGATTTCTATGAGCCTTTACCGTTCTTTTCTTTCATCTATCCGTAATCCTTCCACTTAAGCAAGATAGAAGTTAGTGGTTGCTTGAGCTGGCAAGGTTCTTCGTCCCATTCCAAATCAGGAGCGCCAACTGGTGAGTAAAAATGGAATTAGTAAAATGTAAGGAGAAGGGAAAAACGAATGTGATTCGATCTCCTGATCCAGCGATTTCTATACCGACAGACTGTCAATTACACTATTCGCTTGCAATCTGAGTGAAAAAATGCACTTCAAAACGTATATTTGAAGAGAAAATAATAAGAAATGAATGTGAATTAAAAGGAATAGTTAAAAATTAGTAATAATTCAAGAATAATAGTTTTAGTCATATTTATTGAACTATTTTAAGAGTTCAAATTCAGGAAATCAAGAAATAGTTTTCATTTCTACACAGCATTACAAAAGAAATCGTAATATATACTAATGCAAAAGTAATTGGGGGAAAAAATTAAATGCGCCAATTACTTTTTATCACCACTTTTAAACTAAAAGAAAAATATATTTAAACACGAAAATAAAGAACATCGGGAGAATCGTCTCTCTCCACCTAAGAGTTAAAATCACCTATATTGGACGATGATTAAGATTGTGGAGAGGGTGATTTATTTGATCACAGATTCCTGGCGATTTTTTATTGAAGATCACTGATAGCGATATATTGTCGAAAGTTGATTAAAATAATGCATTATTTGTCTTTGGTGCGATGTTCATTCCACGCAATGTTTCCTGAGAATGAGTTTGACTGATTTTTTTGATCGAATAATGAATGAGATGGAAGTTTCATCTGAGAGGAACGGAGCTTCTGAGGCCCATCAGGAAGTACCCTCCCCTCCAAACGCGGACGCTTCAACCACAGTTACTCCTGAGGGAATGTGCAGACAGAGAGTGACCGCGCTGAAAATTTTCGATGACAACCTGGCCTCAACTAAGAACACAGACAAGCCGTAGGACTATCTTCAAATTAATATCGACCTTCTGATTAAGCGACAATACCTGGTGGAATGGGTAAGTAAATATGGTTCTTGTCCTATTGCCAAATGCACTTTGAATAACTCTAGTAAGATTACTCCTAAATCTAAAAGAAATGCGAGTGAGATCTCTTCTCGCAAAGATAAGCGCAATGTGTCCGAGGAGTTCTTAACACCCAATAAGAAATTAACGGCTAAGGCCAACTTCACTTCAAGTAAAGTAAATAACCAGACTGAAATTCAAACCAGCAACAAATTTAATTCTCTTAGCACCGACGAAGTGACTAATGATGACGTATTCGTAACTGTAGTACGAAAACGACCACCGATCATGGTTAAATCTAAAGCAATATATGCTCAAAAAAATTGATGAAACTTTCGAGAGTACGGCTAACATAAAGTTAACAGGAGAGATGCTGAAATTATTCCCAAACAGCGAGTATCGGCATAGGGAAATAAATAACTCGTACGGTGTAAATGTTACAGATAATTTGTTTATTTTACTATTGTCTATAGAATAAAGCTTTCAGTCAATACCAATATATATGTATATATATTAAAAAACAGTAATAATATCTTGAAATCTTTGCATGAATGTAGGAATTCAATATTCGTTTTATACATTTCAAAATAAAATATAAATATATCACATTCAAGAAAAATCATATTCTAAATAAGTTTATTACAATAACTAAAAGTTTGCTACACCTGGTACAATATTCTATAGTAGAGGACAACTTTTCACCTACCAAAGAACATCCCTCTTAGTTTATTAGATTGTCCTTTTTTTCTCTGTAGATTAAATCGATGGTTCCCTTGCGACATATTGCTAACAAAAAAATAGGATTAATTTAATAAAATTGAAAAATTAACAAAAATATGTTAATTAAAAAAGGTTACCAAAAGCGTAGTCCAAGTACCTCTTTGCTGTCTTTTACACGTACAGACGTACGCGACTTTTTTTTTTTTTTTTTTTTTTTTTTTTTACTTTTATGAAGCCATACTCCCAAACTTATAGATTTTTCATTGCCATTCGAATTGCACGAACGGACACTAGAACATTGCCGTTTTTAATTCGGACAACACACAGCCACCAGAGATTCTCGAACCACGCTGCACGACTACCATATTGCAAGGTATATATAGTCAGATTTATTATAAAATCTAAAAAAGTGGTAAATCAATGAACTTAACACAAAAGAGTGAACATTTCAATAACAATTTTCCTCAACGATCGTTTTTATCAGTTAGTGCAATTTTTTAAATGGAATTAGCATACAATACATATATTAGCATAATCAAGATATCGTAAGATTTTCTTAAAATTGTATTATAGAAAGCTAAAATATGAAGCAAATTTAATTTTTTTCCCATATTTAATGTTTAACCGATAAGAAATTTGCTAATATATATGAAACAAAACACTATTAAATAAAGCTTTTTCAAAATGTCTACAGACGTAAAAAAATCTTGAACTATTGTAAGTACGCTAAATTTAAGTTTCACCATAAGTCATTAAATTGTTTAGTTTTATTGGACGTGATTTCTCATAACTTTAAATATAACCGTATTATAGATGAATCTCAGTAAATAACAATTATTATTGAACTCGTTAACCACATTTAATTCGTTTTATCTTTTTCAAATAATGTAAAAGAAACAGGAAACTCGATATATTCCGGAACTCGATCGTAGCAGCCTCGATTCTAGAAATCGAATTTGGGTTAATCTACAAAAAGTGTATATTATCAAAGAGAAAATTCCTAAAATTAATGTAATTAGTTAATTATAATAATATATATTATTAATATAATTAGTAATTAACACAATTAATATATTTAGTTTTGTTTTTCAAGTCAATCGTTGTTATATTTAGAGACTTACTACTTTGTGCAAGTAAAATCGAAAATGGTCTAACTACTTTGTATTTATTTTTCTCGGAAATATCATTTTTCTAACAACACCATTCACGAAAATATGCTACCTGCTTTAGTTAGTTGTATATCAAGACAAAGAATACAAGTCATATTATATTATTCTGTCATAAATATAGCTAAGGAGTAATGATATATATTGCATAAGAAATTTTTTAAGGTTTAATACAAAAAAATATATATATATCTTCTTTTGCAGTAATAATAAGCTGAACAATATGGTGAAAAATAATTGATAATATATTTTATGTATGTAAGTTTAAAAAAATATATGTAAATTTTGGTAAATTTTTTTTTCCTTTTATATTATCACTTCTGTGATTTGCCTAAGTATTCATATTTGAAGTTAAAAGCTAAGTAATTTGGCATAGATAATTTTTTTCAACTTGTCTCTATTTAATTTTTAAGCAGGGCTAGAAATGTCCTACAATAAAATCTCACCTCCATGAACAAAACATTATATAATATAATTAAATTAAGAGATGACAGTCCAATCAGCAAATTTGATTTTATGATGCTAAAAATAGCCTCTGTGTAGAACTGCAGTTGAATCAAATGTTAGAAGTTTGTTTTTATGTTCAGTCAGAAGACATATACTTTGGCACAATCTTATTTGTCTTATTCCAAGACGCGTTTATTTGAAAAAAGTACAATATTCAAAGGAAGCAAACATGAAAAACTGTTTACTGTTTAAACTCTAAACTGTTTATTAAGCAATGTAAATTAATTTAGATTCATAATAAAGGTGCACAAGATACTTTAAATATGCTTACTAAAGTACAGCATGTCCCAAAAAATAATAGTACCCAATAACCTAGAACCAAGGTATTGCAGAAAGCTCAAATTATTTTGCTGACGCTGATTTATTTATTTTTATTCATTTGTAGGTATCCAATAACGTTCCAATAATTATACCAGATTTAAAATAAATACAACAAATTTTCTTTTTGACTTAATATTTTAATTTTTCAAAAACTTTTGATAGTTTCTTTTGGTTGCACTAGAGGGCGCCATGAATCTAAATTGCCTTCTCTATTGCATCTGTCAGTAACAAAATTTGGAGTGTAACTTTTTTTCTTTTAATTGCATATGAGATCTAATTATTATTGTTTTCATAATAATTAGCTGGGGGGCGGTTTTTATTCTTTTAATATTCTTTTAAATAATTTTTTTTAAATTAAAAGCACCATGTTTAATGCAAATTAACATTAAGCATTTGACATTGATTAACATGAAAACAGGCAATGACGGGACTGTTTTTATATATATATATATATATATATATATAATAATAATAAAAATTTTGAAATTTGTTTGAGGAATTCTTTAACCTTCAAACATTTCAAACAACCTATATCGTATTACACATAATTGTTATGACGTAAATTATAGTCTTAAGCTTAATAAATTTCCATTCATACAACATTTTAAGTTTTACATATAATGATGTTTGAGTATCTAACTAACTACAAAATTATAAACAAATAATTTTTAACTTAACTTAAACTTAATAATTTTTAATACGCATTTTTTTTCATTGCATATTGATTTATAAATATTAAGATTTATTTGCTGCAAAGAATATTTCCCCTCTGAATAATATTAAATATTCATGAACATTTGGATTATTCATGCATATTTAAATTTTAAGCTGTATAAAATAAATTTTGTTCAATTTACCTGAGAGTGAAAATTTACCCCACAGCTTTTTTTTTTTTTTTTTATAATAAAGATAATGACAACTAGAAAATAATTTTTCACAATTTGATTGTTTTGTTCCAAATCACATTCCCTTTACAGGCCTTCAAGAATAAAAATATGTATCAATTTCAGATTGGTACATTGAATGATATAATCACTGTTTATATATTCATTTTCTCGACATAGATGGTAGATTGAGCCAAGGTACCCAACCCAAACCTAAGGTACCACCAAAAATTCATTTGCCAAAAAAGTACTTGTTTACTAACAGCAAGATTGTTTACTAAAAAGATGTCAATACAAAACAAATGGCAATCTAATTATTCATTAAAAATATGTATGTATTTTACAGATTTATTTCTTTTATTATTTATCCAAGACTTTTTTAAAATTTTGATTAAATTACTTATTTTTTGCATATAATTTTGTGCTATTTTCATGCATTTAAACAATTCAGATTATCTGGAGCAGTATTCTTTAAAATGAACATTGCTTGTAATGTATAACAAATCTAAAAGAGATTTAAAATACCCGAATAAATTTTAAAGAATCATGACATTGTTTAAAAGAGAGCAGCGAAATGAAATGAAGCTTGAGAATTTTTATTTGGTTATTATTATTATTATTTTTAAATTTAAGACTTTAATTAGACTTATAAATTGAGGTAATACATATAATTTTGTAACTGAAATTCAATGAAATAAACATGAATATTGTACAGTATATGATAATGTGAATGTAATAAGTAGAATTATTGTACTGATAATTGTTATTTTTGGAATATTAATCACAAATAAAAAATTATCGTTTTAAAAGATAAATTCAGAAAATTTTAAATATACAATTAAAAAAAAGGTATATAATTTATTAAGATATTAAATTTATCTTTTCATGTTTATAATAATCAACATTTGTTGAATTTATTTATTTTATTATTTTTAAGGATAAAGTTATCTCAATTACCCATAATAATATATTTAAATATTTATATTCAGTATTTTTTTGGTTCTTTCATTTCTTTTTCTTTTTGGTTTTTGGTATTTTCAGGTTGGCAAAAAGAGAAAAGAATGCCATATGAAGGAAAAGAATCTATAAAATTTTTAATGAACTCCTGATATGTCTTACTAAATGACTATGTAATAGGAAGTTTAATAAATTTAAGTTTATTTTATATATGTGTTAAGAATAATAATAATTAAGCAAATAAAAGCCCGCTAGGATAAATGAAGAATGACAGAAAAAAATTAAATTGTTTAATATATATTTAAATATATGATATTTGTTCAATTTATTCTTTAAGAAATGGAATGTAAAACTAAAATATGACCAAAAAGGAGAATAAACAGATTACTTTAAATTTTTAAAACCTTTACATATTAATGATGAAAATGTTAAAATTGATTTTTACAATATGTCATTTCTTTATATAAAGAACAATGTTCAAAGAAAACAAACATTTATTGAGAAACATATTGTAGTCAATTTATTTATATGTGCAATTTATTATAGAACTACATAAAATAAATTA
>BPLQ01015531.1:0-65118 GCA_021605075.1 Caerostris darwini
TTTTCGAATGCTTCGATTTGGATCGGTAAAAGCTTTTTCCAAAAATATCGACGTTTCTCGCATTTTAATTTTCTAAAATACTTATTTTTAGAATAGTATTTGATGAATGTTTGAATGTTTAGTTTTAACTAAAGATGACATTATTGTGATATTTATATCCCATTTTTTGCCCAGTTCACTCTTATTTTTTCTATTAAAACCATTTGAAAGAACAACTCTTCCCTTTACTGTTTTAAAAATATTTTATTTGTAAGTACATTACTTGAATTATGCAATTTCCTTTTTTAAGTTATGGCCTGATCTGAAATCAGCTCCAAAACAAAGAATAAACTAACACGTTTAAAATTAAAAAGAGAATCGAATCATTGGTGGGTACGCAGAGCTCGAGTTTCAAAACCCATTTTTTCTAATCTTTTTGCTTTTTGCGTAAGAACATTTGTAACAAGTAATATAAAAAATTAAAAGGCAATTCCTACTTTTTAACACTATATTGTAGGAAGTCCTTTAAAAATAAAAGGTGAAAATTTCCTCTTACATCTAGCGCCATCTATTGGCAGATACATGCAACTTAAATCTAAAAAAAATCTAAAATTCATTAATTAACATCTAGTGTCATCCATTACGAGTTCAAAAAAATGTATTTGAACTTGAGTGATAAATAAAACAGTATTTTATTAACGATTGAAAATTTATTTTATTTTTAAAACATTTAAAAAATTAAATTTAAAAATTAAGATTTAAATTTATTTTTCTGCAATATAGTGAAAAAAAGTAGGAATTGACTTTAAAAATTTTTTTTTATATTACTTGTTTTTGATGAAGCCTCATCTCATCTCGTACCTAAAATAGCATGTTCTAAAACATGTTTTAAATACAAAAGTAGAATGAAACTAATTTATAACATGCGTTTGGGTTTTATAGTTAGCACTTAATAATAGCAGTCCTTGTTCAGATGTAATTAGAGGACACTATTGTTAAATATATTTGCAAAATATGGCACTTTAAATAGCGTTTTTTTTCTCAACAACAACTCTGAATGCACGTTTTCATTGCACATGGGATATACATATCTATCCACGAGCAGATTACCATGGATGATGCAGTTAAAGGCATGCTTTCTAAGAAATTCCTTAGAAATAACCGCTTTGCATGTGCATGCCATATGTTAGAAAACACAGAAGACAGTCCGACTGTCTTTGAGAGACGCTTATATACAGGGGGTTATAATTATAGGGTGATTAAGTCCCTTTTCAAAATTCTGTAAAAAAGAACCGTTCGTCACAATGAGTTCAAATTTGTACTGAAGATACTTGAAGAAAACAGTATGTCATCAAAAAAAAAGTTCTGAAAAGAGTTCCATCTATATTTTTTCAATCCAATTGGGTATGGCCTGTCACAATGAGCCGTGGTGGATGGGCTTTCCATTAGCATTGTCATAACTGTTGAATGACTTGAAGTCATTTTTTCCGTCCAAAAGGCGAAACAATCAAGCACATTGAACACTACACGTGGTTAACTCGCATCCATTACGTTGTCTTTTCGATTCAAAATATCACTGGCAGCCGACTTCACTTTCATTAGGCCTCTTACAGCGCTCTCTATTAATACACTGTGGAACTTTTTGATGCCGTACCGTTTAACCCTTCTTCAAGTATCTTCAGTTCAAATTTGAATTCTTTTTGACGAGCGGTTCTTTTTTATAGCATTTTGAAAGTGGGACTTTAATTACAATCACTCTGTATGTTGCTAAAATCCCTCTTATGTCTGCTCTTTTCTGAAAACAATGACTACAGTTCGCCGGCAGTGCGTTCGGATGTGATCTATTCTTACTTGCTTTACTGCATAGTCACTATAAGGCCACGAGTAGAACATAGGTTAATAAATGAATGAATGAATTATTTACATAAAAAAACCCAATCGAACCCATTAAATTGAGCTGAAAAATAACGAAGAATAGGGGCCGTTGGGATTTGGCGTCAAAAATGTTTTCCGCCAAAGGGCGCCAAATGACGGATGCTATTCTAAGTGAAGAGAATTGCAACCCTAAAACGATAGCTTGATTTCGCGAAGCAGAATTTGAATTTAAAAAAAGCTGAAATTTTTAGGAAGTTTTTAATGGAAAAAAATGAGTATAAAATCCTGAAAATTCGAGGAAATTTTAGGGAAAATCTACTTACCTCGCAATTCTGGAATATGATTAAACTGCGTAGATCGCCTTGTATTTTATATTTCAGGGTGCCTGGAAATAAAAAGACCGACCCTTGGCCAAAAAATGGTTGTAAGTTACCACAACCATAATTTCCTTTAATCTTTCATCCATATAATTCTGAGGTAAAGAAGAAAATAGACAATACAAACTCCTTTCAACCGATGAAATGTGCAACACTCTTGTTTCATCATCCACCCCAACGTACTTCCCCCGTGCATTTTTGACAGCAAATTTCCGACTTTCGACAGGACATGAATTTCTTAATAAACACTTACACCGCATGGGTGCACCGCTTTTTACATTTGGCCGAGTGTCTAGCGCTCTGGCGCTCGGTGCCACAGGTTTCGGGTTCGAGTCCCGGCGGTGCCATGGATGTTTGTAGTGGTTCGGAATCCACTTTAAGCCGTAGGTCCCGGTCTCCTATGACTGTAAGAGCGTCACGGAGCAGAAGTCAGACTTCTACCTACGGGTGCTCCATCAGAACAGAAGCTGCACCGATCCTCCCATGAGGGACACTACAACAACAACAACTGCATGGATGTAGCTACTCGTGACGTCTGTCATTTATACTCGTCGGGTGAATCTATGGACTTTTACATTTGGCGACATGCACTGCACTTGATTTCATGACTTTTAACTCTGACAACTTTACCAAGGCTCAATTTTATTGGGCTACTGGAGTTCGTATGGAAGAAATCGCTACAGTTTGATGTAGGAAAAAAAACAACAACAGAACGTTGGATTGTGTATCATCCAGAATAATGTTCTGTTGCAGGTCATTCAGATAATGACATTCATACAGGTCTTCTCTACGAAAACTCTTCCAATCAGTCACACGTATTTAGCGTACATTCAATCTCATCAGCTCTTTCCGCAGTCGAATGCCTACCGATCCAGTCATACGTAATTTTCATAATATCGTACAAACTCATTTTTGATTGAAAGAACCACGAATTTTTACGAATAGAACTCCTCACATTTTATGCTACAACATTAAATTTCGCACTTCATCTTCACATACGTCCATAAAATTTACCTCTCATAGCAGTTAAAGCCATTTCCAGAGCAGATTGCTGTTACTAAATGTTGCTGTTCTAATGCAGCTGGTAATACAGAGACAGTTAATCTTCATGCCATAAGCAAGGGCTGCACCGCTGCGACTCATTGAGCACTACCCAGGGGGTGCGTGTAGCTTGAAGATAGGTTACGGACGCGAGTCACACTATCCCCACAGCGTTCTACGATCCTATTTGACCGGGATCTACGGTTTAACGTGGATTCCGAACCACAACAAAGATCCATGGCACCGCAGGGACTCGATCAAAAAACATGTGGTACCGAGCGCCAGAGCGATAAACACTCGGCCATCATACCCCTGTTTTTAAATCTATGAAATTAAACTTTAGTAAATGCGAAACTATTTTTTGACTTCAATGCACTCACTAGATGGCAGCACAACACTCATTAAATGTGTCTAAATATTCATGTACTTGTACTGTATTAACAGGTAGAAAATTTATTTGCCGAATAAATAGTAAACATCAAATAAAAAAGAGTATACTAATTTTATTTATACTAATACTAATACTAATTTTCGTTTTTTTTATTCTTTGGAATGAAATAACGTTAAGTAATTAGTTTAATATATTTTCGTATAAGCACTATTTCAACAACTGCAGACTTTGAGTTTTCAACTTAGTCGTAGGGTTTGATTAGGTTTGATGCTTTACGGACATTTTGTGCACACGAGGACTAAACAGATTGAGACCTACAGTGGAATCCGAATAACTCACAAACATCCGCGCAACACAGAGATAGTTAATCTTTATTCCATGAGTAAGGGCTGCACCGCTGGTACTACTTAGCACTACCCAGGAGGCACGTGTAGCTTGAAGCTATGCTACGAACGCGAGTCACTCTACTCTCCCAACTCTCTACGATCGTGTTAGACCAGGACCTACGGTGTAAAAGTGGATTCCTACCCCTTACAAACATCCATGGCATCGCCGGGACGCGAACACTGAGCCTAGCCACTTGGCCATCAGACCTCTGTTACTAAATGTATCGAATAAAAATTTAGTAAACTCGAAACTTTTTGATTTCAATGCATTCACTAGATGGCAGCACGACAGTCAGTAAATTTGGCTAACCATACATGCAGTTGTGCTGTATCAATAGGTAGAAAATTTATTTGCCGTATAAATAGTATGCATCAACTAAACAAGAGGAATAATTTTTGGTTCCGTTATTCTTTGGAATGAAATAATGTTAAGTAATTAGTGCAAGAAATTTTCATGCACACACCATATGAACATCTGCAGACTTTGAGTTCCTAACTTAGTCGTAGGGTTTCATTTGGTTTTAAATCAAAAAAATTTTCTGAAAATATTAGCTTACCAATGAAAACTATTTGAGTCATAGATATATTTTACTTATAAAGAATTATACTACTATCAGATATAGGTTTTTGGTTTAGGTTTGTCTCTGTACGGATATTTTGTGCACACGAGGGCTAAACAAATTAGGACCTACAGTTTAACGTTTCGTTAATCCGAATCACTCACAAACATCCATGCAATACAAAGACAGTTAATCTTTATGTCCTGAGCAAGGGTTCCCCCGCTGGTACTCATTTAGCACTACCCAGGAGGAAAACGTGTAGCTTGAAGATAGGCTACGAACGCGAGTCACACTCCCCCCACAACTCTTTACGATCGTATTAGACCAGGACTTACGGTATAAAAGTGGATTCTGAACCCCTACAAACATCCATGACACCGCCGTGACTCAAAACCAGTGGTACCGAGAGCCGGAGCTCTAGCGACTCGACCATCAGACCTCTGTTACTAAATGTATCAAATAAATACTTAGTAAACTCGAAACTATTTTTTTAATTCAATGCACTCACTAGATGGCAGCACAACAGTTTTGTTTCCGTTATTCTTTGGAATGAAATAATAGAGAGTTTTTGCATAACGTTTTTTTATCGTCCGATATTTTTTTCTCCCTAGCACGCTTACTCAAAGGAATAGCTTAGTTGTGAAGTATTACAGATAAGCATGCGCAATAGGTACAATGTTTCTTATGAGCATGCGCGCTAGGAAGAAAAGTATCGAACGATAAAAAAACGTTATGCAAAAACTCTCTATTGTTAAGTAAGTAGTGTAAGAAATTTTCATGCGCGCACCATTTGAACATCTGCGTTGTTTTTGTCTTCTGGGTTGTTTTTGTTTCGTCTTTTAATGTGATATAAGAGAAAAAGTTTTCACGGGTTCAGCTGCGGTACCTGCAAACGTTGGCACTAAGTCGCGAGACGAGCGAACCCTGACTTTTATTAATTGAATCCGTACATTTTACAGCTGTGCCAAAAAGAAAGACCAATTATTTTTTTTTCAAACTTTTTATTTATTCCTCCAAATTTATTTCATCGCTCTCAAAGTAATCCCCTCAATGCACTTACAACAATGCAAAATACTTTTTTTCCAATCATCAATTCATGCTAAAAAGTCATCGGCAGGGATGACCTTCAAAGCACGCGGAGATTCACGTTGAATCTCTTCAGTCGGTGTCCCCGGAGTGGTCTTTTGAATTTAGGGCATAGTCAGAAGTCGCACGGTGTGAATGCGGTGGTTCTGGAACGATATGGGTTTCATTTTTGGCGAAAAAGTCACGAAGAATCAATGCGGTGTGAGCTGGCCCAAAATGGAATTTACCGATCCTTTTGAAATTTCAACATCATCAGCAATGTCTCCAATTGTAAATCGACAGTTTGCAAGCACCAAATCTTTAATTTTTTTGACATGAGCTTCGTCGGTTGAGGTAGAGGGTCGACCAGAGGGCTATTCTTCTTCAATTCATTCTCTGCCTTCTTTGAACTGTTTATACCATTTCTAAATATTTCTTTCCGATATAGGAATATTCACCGAATGCCTTCTGCAACAGTCTATACGTTTCCGCAAACAAAATTGAATGCAAGTTCTTTGCTCAATGAATTCAGACATTTCAATAATCGCTGGAATCAGTTGTAGCGTCGCAAACTAAACTCAAATACTAGTGAATATTTGGACATTAAATTTCACACAGATGTTCAAGGACAATGCCGACAACCTAAAAAAGAAAAAAAAATGAAATTCCATAAGCCCGGGGAATTTTAAATTGAAAATGGGTCTTACTCTTTGGCCACAGTAGTAGTATTTTTAAAGTGTGATACATTTTTAATGTAAATATTTATTTTGAAAAACTTCAGTCTCTACTTATTACGATAAATAAAGAAAGTTTAAATTTGGTCCTACCAAACATTAAAAAAAATTATCTGGTAATGACATAATTTTTTTCTGTATGTATTATGCACATCCCCGTTTTTTAAGACAGCTCTAGTATTGTTTTTTTTTTTATACTTTTCATTACAAGAAACTATTTCTGTGCCTTTAAATTCTTTAATTTTTTGTTGAAATAAATTAAGATTAATCGATTTACAATATTTTTCTAACCTCATGTTTTTGGTTCTATAATATTTATATAGATAATTCTTCTGTACGTGTGTTTGTCATTGAACTCCTCTTAAAAGGTTGGACAGATTGCGATGAAATTTTTTGTGTGTGTTTGAGGGGGTCTTTGGATGGTTTACATTCCCAGTTGGAGCTGGTAGGTGTCGCTTCACTCGAGTTCTCCTGTACGTGTGTTTGTCACTCAACTCCTCCTAAACGGCTTGACTGACTTTGATGAAATTTTTTGTGTTCGAGTGGGTCTCTGGATGATTTGGATTTACAATTGGACCCGGTAGGTGGTGCTGCGATCAAATTCAAGGGATTTTTTTTTAATTTCATGGCAGGACAACGCCTGCTGGGCTTTATAGTATTAGAAATATATTTCTAATATTATTCAAATACATATAATATAAATTGATAAATTAATATCAGCTTGTTTAGACTCAAAATCTATTATAAATATTGCATACAATCTGAAATAAAAATTATCATATGTCATCTATTGCATTTTGGAAATATATTGGGTTGGTGCATAATTATAATGCGTTCTTTGATGTGCTATATTTTAATAAAAATGTACAATATTTTATAAATTTATGGAATGAAAATATCCTTCTACTTTTAGGTTACAAAAATGCGTGTCGATTATCATACTCATATTCGTCGTATTGTGCTGTAGTACTTTGAGAAAGGGCGGAAAGCAGTGCAGTCATTTCGCGATCTCGATGAACTTTTCGGTGAGAGGACAATCAGCAGGGAATGTTTCAAGATAAGCCAGGAAGAGGTCGACCATCGGATTTCGACGACCAGACACTTTTGGCAGCCGTGGAAGGGGACGAAAGCTTGACAACTTCAATGCTGGCCGACAACTTCAATATGACCATTCAACCATCGTTCGGCATCTCAGAAAGTTTGAAAGGGTGTGGAAATAGGATGGATTGATCCCCCACGAACTCTGCGACTACAGTAAAGCCGAATGTGTCCGAATTTTCACCAATTTCCTCCAATGAAAAGAAGGATCTTATCACTGGGGTTGAATCGTGGATTCTCTTCAAAACTCTCAAAAGAAGAAAGGTCTGCTTTTCGCCAGGAGTTTCACCAAAAGGAATAGCGAAGGACGTGCACTTAAGAAGGTAATGTGATGTGTTTGGTGGAACAGAAGCTGAATCATCCATTGGGAAATCCTCTTAAACGAGATTTGTTATGGGTGGAACCCAACCCAAAAATGAGTAGGGGTATAATTATCGACACGCATTCTTATAACCTAAAAGTAGAAGGATATTTTCATTCATAAATTTATAAAATACTGTACATTTCTTATAGCACGTAAAAAAACATCTGATAATTCTGCACCAACCTAATATTTAATTATAAATAAACATGCACAAATGTTATTTAAATATTTTTTCAACATCTAACAAATTATGAATTTTTTCAGATACATTTCCACTCGAATATTGAAGATCTATTGGAATATTTTCCAAGATCTGTACTGCCGGCCGAATATGGAGGAGATCTCACCGACCTCAGCGCCAAAGATTGGGTCAGAAGAGCTAACAGAGAACAAGCATCGAATTCCATTGGAGGACAACCCAACGTCTACTGACATTCATGACTTTTTTTTAATTCAAATTTTTAAAATATTAAGTTATCATTCAGAAACATATGTTATAGATTTTGTTTCAAAATAAATATTTTTTGTGTCTGTGCATTTTGGAACCCTAAATACAAACTTGAACAAGAGGTAGGAAACAGCAATCAGAATCACATAGAAATGCATGGCACACATAGAAATACACGTACCGGGAATCACATAGAAATGCACGTACCGGGACCTCATTTAAATATACGTAGTTTAAAAACACTAAAAAACAAGCTTTTAGAGTTAATCAAACTAAAAAGTAAAAAATAATTGTTAGCATAAGAATAAAATGAGGGACGAGAAAATGAATGTCCCTTTTCTAAAAGCGTGGGGTGCTTTGTATGACATTTTTAAACTAACTCTGCATTTCGGAAGGAAACTAGTGAAAAATGATAACGATTGATATCGAGCACCCCACGCTTTTAGAACATTGGCATTCATTTTCTCGTCAGTCATTTTATTCTTATGTTAAAAATTATTTTTTACTTTTTAGTTTGATTAAATCTAAAAGCGTGTTTCTTAGTTTTTTTAAACTGTGATTTTTTATCTTTAAATTCAATTATCTAAAAAGAGTTATTTTTAAATTTCAAATAGGCAGAGTGTTTCTGTGCAAAGTGCGAAAGAGCCACTTTATTATTTGAAAACAAGGTCATTTTATCACTCATAAAAGGTAAAAGGTATCTATAATCGATCTGTTTACCCAATGGATCAATAGAGAGTAAAAACTCGCCGCACGTGCTAAATTCCTGTCGTCTCCAAATTCCAATCTGCTGTCTGAGTCCCGTCTGCTTCTTCACAGCAAACAATGGCATGAACTTAAATCGCTCGACGTCACAACCAATCAAATGATTTTAGCATATGACGTCGAACTCGGATGCAAGCAAAAGGATAGAAACAATTTTTATGAATAAAAAAAATTTAAATTCTTCTTTACATGTGTTTGTCACTGAACTCCTCTTAAACGGCTGGACCGATTTGGATGAAATTTTTTGTGTGTGTTTGAGTGGGTCCCTGGATGGCTTAGACTCACAATTGGACAAGGTAAGTGGCACTGCAATCGACATATCTTTATATATATAATTCTTTACATGTGTTTGTCAATGAACTCCTTCTAAATGACTGGACCGATTTGGTTGAAATTTTTGTATGTGTATTTGACAAAACATGGGGAATGTTTTTATGCAAGTCGCTAGTCTGGTGGCTGCTTAATTCGCCACAAGTGCTTAATTCGCCACAAGAGCTTAATTCGCAGTCTATCAATTTCTATACTGTTCAACCCATCGCTATGAAAATATGGGTAATAATATGTATTCGCGTACGAAAATAGGTTCCCGTTATCCACTTTACTGTGACTGGCCACCAGAGGGTGCTGCAGCATTTCATCTTATAGACCGCTCAAAAGATATCCATGAAAATGAATGTGCACCTATGTTGGGACATGGAGAATAAATTCGCGATATGTAATTTTCCACAATGTATTTTTTTTTTCGCAGGACGACGTAAACCGGATTCTGCAAGTGTGTTCAATTTGATATTCCCGGGGCTTATGGAATTTCAATTTTTTTTTTATGAACACTGCAGTTGGTTAAATGTGCAACTCATTCGAAATACGTTGTCAGTCGAATTCACCATCGTTACGCATCTTACAGCGCAATATGTTAATACACTTTGGAACTCTTTTTGATGTCGTACTGTTTCCCCCTTCTCCGAGTATCTTCAGTTCAAATTTGAACTCGTGGTGACTAGTGTTTCTTCTCTTACATCATTTTGAAAGTGGGACTTTAATGATAATAATCCTGTGCTACTGTGCCCAAAAAGTAAGACCAATTTCAAATTTAAATTTCCCAGGCATATAGAATTTCAATTTCTTTCTTTTTTTTTAAGTTTCTGGCACTGTCCTTGACATCTGTGTGAAATTTGACGTCAAAATATTCATGAGTGTTTGAGTTACCCTTGGCTTTGTGAGACGCGATTTTTGAAATGTCTGAATTAATTCAGCAATGAACTTGTATTGAATTTTGTTGCCGGAAAGAATCGGCACCGAATTGCAGAAGGCTCACCAAATTGCAGAAGGCACTCGGTGAACATTCCTGTATCGAAAAGAAGTGGTATAAACAGCTAAAAAAAGAATGCGTTGAAGACGAAGAGCACTCTGGTCTACCATCAACCTCAACCGACAAAGCTCACGTCCAAAAAATTAAAGATTGGGTGCTTGCAAACAGTCGATTTACAGCTAGAAACCTTGCTGATGATGTTGGACTTTCAAAAGGATCGATCAATTCCATTTTGGGCCAGCCTACACTACATTGATTCTTCGTGAGATTTTCGCCAAAAATGAAACCCAAATCGTTTCACAACCACCGTATTCACACGTTGCTACTTTTGTCTATTCACTAAACTTAAAAGACCACTCCGGGGACACCGTTTTGAGTCGATTGAAGAGATTCAACGTGAATCGTCGCGTGCTTTGGAGGCCATCCCCACCGATGACTTTTTAGCATGCATTCAGGATTGGAAAAAAAGTTAGCATAAGTGCATTGTGTCCGGAGGGGATTACTTTGAATGCGATGAAATAAATTTGGATGAATAAATAAGGAGGTTTTGAAAAAAAAATAATTTATCTTATTTTTTGGGCACAGTAGTATATATATAAAACAACTCATCAGCACACAAAAAAACAATGAAATTCAGATATAAATAAGATATATGCATGTCCTTTGACTTCTGCTAAACTGTATACCACTAACAGTTCACTGATGACTGATAAATTCAGGGCATTGTTTATCGGACGGCTTTCAGAACTATCGTGCCATATGCGAAAAATTTCTGGGAATTTTCTCTTGTGTGAAATATTTGTTCATCACACAAAATTTCTAAATGGTCTCGTGTTTAAAAGCAAAGACTGCAACGGATTCTACCAGCAGATTCGAACCTGACTTTCCATTAAATCTGTCTGAGCTCATAACCATTCGGTCTGAACATTATTCTGTCATAGCACATAATTTTTCTACTTTCGGAAATTTCTTTAATTTGAAAAGTGTATTCCTCCTTTCTTTTTAAATATTTTTTAAAATCTATGTATGTTCATTCATCTTTATAATAGTTCTCTAAACATATGCTTGTATTTAATATGTAAATCACATGCAAATTTTTATGCACCATTTACATGTTCCTTCATAAGCAGCTATCTTTTTTCTAAAACAAGATAGTTTGTTAAGAATACAAGATGTACAAGAATTCACTTAAAAACAATTTTCTTATTTGAAAATCTTTTTAAAAAAAATGTATATTAAATTATGAATGAATTAACAATTGCATGTACTACTTTGTATAAGTAATAAAATAGTGTTATTTATTGTTGAATTGAAAATATACAGTGAAATGTTTCTGAGACACAAAACTCATTTAAGATGGCAAATATAAAGGACATTAAAAGACTCGTAAAATCCCACGCAGTCGAAACCTTTAGAAGGCGGGAGATCAGTCTGACGTTTGGCTGGCGTCTTATGACATGAAATTTTAATACTACTGTGCCCAAAAAGAAAGACCAATTATTATTTTTTCAAAAACTCTTTATTTATTCTTTACAATTTATTTCATCGCCTTCAAAGTAATCCCCTCCGGACACAATGCACTTATGCCAACTTTCTTTTCCAATCCTCAATGCATGCTTCAAAGCGAGCGCCGATTCACGTTGAATCTCTTCAATCGACTCAAAAGGTATCCTCGGAGTGGTCTTTTGAGTTTAGGAAATATCCAGAAGTCGTACGGTGGAAATACGGTGGTTGTGGAACGATAGGGGTTTCATTTTTGCCGAAAAGTCACGAAGAATCAATGCAATCGAGATTTGACGTGTTTGAAGCCCAAAATGGAATTGACCGATCCTTTTGAAATTCCAACATCAGCAGCAAGGTCTCTAATTGTAAATTGACGATTTGCAAGCACCAAATCTTTAATTTTTTGGACGGTCGTCGGTTGAGGTGGAGGGTCGACCCGAGGGCTCTTCGTCTTCAACGCGTTCTCTGCCTTCTTTGAACTGTTTATACCACTTCTAAACATTTCTTTCCGATATATTGAAGCTCACTGAATGCCTTCTGCAACTTTCTATACTTTTACGCAAACAAAATTCAATGAAAGTTCTTTGCTCAATTAATTCGGGCATTTCAAAAATCGTCGGAATCAGTTTGAGCGTCTCACAAAGCCAAGCGTAACTCAAAAATATTTGGACGTGAAATTAACTCAAGAATATTTTGGCGTGAAATTAACTCGAGAATATTTTGACTTGAAGACGTGCTGGCAGATGTCAAGGACAGTGTCAGCAACCAGCAAAAGAAAAAAAGAAATTGAAATTCCGTAAGAACCGGGAATTTTAAATTGAAAATTGGTCTTACTTTTTGGACACAGTAGTATGTGGTGGAAATTCTACTAAAGAGAGAAAATTTTTCCTTGAACTTTACCATCCAACCTAACCTGCTCCACTTATCAATAATGATTTGTTCCAGACAGTCTGGGATTTTTTGCTGCGGCAAATCAAGCTAATTGAGGAGTTTAGAGGAAGGGACAGTCGGGCCATACGTCTTTTACCTCCAATTTCTGGCAAATTAAGTACTTAACTGTGATGCAACTTAATTTCTCAGCTATAATTAAAAATGACAAAACAGGAAAACAGAATGAAAATTTTCTTAAGTGCAGCGAGGATTCATTAAGGGGAAAAAGTACAAACAGTAAAACACAATAAAAATTGGACTTGCACAAAAATTGAAAAAAATAAATAAATAAACACTTTTGCTTAGAATTTAGGAATAGAAATTTTTAATTAATGCCGTTACTTAAAAGGTAATTACGAAAAAAAAATTTATTTGAAAAATAGTAGGTAAATGCTCTTAAAATGCAGAGAAACGAAATGTTATTAAGAATTTAAATCGCAAATAAACAATGAAAATTTTTAACTCTTCAAAAATTAAAAAAAAAAAATTCTTCATCATAATTAATGAAAAGGAAATGTTAATTTATAGAGTTACTTAAAAATAAGTATGAGAAAAAAAGAGATTTAATTCTAAAAGTAGAAGGAAAAAAGATTTATGATAAAAATGAAAAAAAAAAAAAAAAAAAAAAAAAAATTAAATTTTAAAAATATAACTAAAAATCTTTAGAAGAAAAATGAAAGGGGAAAAAATTTAAATCTTGAAGAATAAGAAGAATAGAAACTTCATCAAAAATTAAAAAATAATACTTCTTTTAGGAAAAAATGGGTAGGAAATGTTAACTATGGGGTTGCTTAAAAGGTCATTATGAGAAAAAAAATAATTTTAATAGTAGAAGGTAAATTTTCTTAAAATTCAGAGAAACAAAATATAGTTAAAAATTTAAATCGTAAATAAACAAGGACAATTTTAATTCTTTAAAAATTAAAAAAAAAACCTACATCAGAAATAATGAATAGAAAATTTTAATTTACAGTGTTATTTAAAAAATAACTATGAGAGAAAAGGATAATTAATTCTAAAAGTAGAGTGAAAAGTTTCTTTAAATGAAGCCAGGAGTCATTAAAGGAAAAAAGTCCAAACACTAAAAACAATAAAAATTGAACTTGCAATAAAATTGAAAAAAAAAAAAAAAAAAAAACTTCTTTTCATTAGAATTTATGAATAGAAAATTTTATTGAACGTGGCTGTTTAAAAGGTAGTTATGAAAAAAAAAATAATTTGAAAAAATAGAAGGTAAATTTTCTTAAAAAGCAGAGAATCGAAATATAATTAAGAATTTATATTGCAAAAAACAATCGCAACAACTCCTCAAAAATTAAAAATTAAAAAAAAAAAACCTTTTCATCAGAATTAATGAATAGAAAATGTCAATTTATGCGATTGAATAAAAAGTAACGATAAGAGTGAAAAAAAAAAAAAAAGATTATATAACTGTTAACTATATATCTAAATGTATTTATAATGCAAAAATGAAAGGAAAAAAATTTAAATCTTGTAGAATAAGAAGAACAGAAATTCCCACAAAAATTGAAAAATAATACTTCTTATAGGAATAAATAGATAGAAAATATTAATTTAATTGGTTGCTTAAAATATAAAGATGAGAAAAAAGTGAGTTAATTTTAAAACAAAATTTAAAAAAATCTTCAATTGCACAATAAAGAAAAAACAAGTAATTTAAATACTTAAAAAAGCAATATCAATTCAAGTGTTAATCTAATCTCTACTCCAATCACTTAATTCAAGGCCAGCTAACAGAATGTCGTTTGATTCGATATCACGTGACCCATGATGCCATATAGCTGAGCAGAATTTCGAGGGTTAAATTTCTGAAAGGGCAGGTGCTAAGTTAACGATCAGTTATGTCAGTGACGTCAACATCAAACTATACTTGACTTCCTTCTTGTTTTAGAACTTGAATCAGTGCTTTAAATTATTATTAAAATAAGTTTATTTTTTTATTCTTGCAATCATTTTACATCATTATCAATCATTTTATATCATTATCAATAATTTTATTCTTGCAATCATTATTATTTATTGCAATCAGTTTATTAAAAATAAAATTCTTTACATTTCACGAAATCAATTATGTTGAAAAGAGGAAACTTTAACCGTAGAATTAATTACACATTGTTCTTTTTGCTGAGTTATTCATTTGCATGAATTCAAAATTGCTATCATTATTGAAATTAAATTTATTAAACAAAAAAGACGGTTTCTGTTGTTGTTATTGTTCAATTATGCATTGTTTTTTTTTAATGTATGAAAAATAATAGATAAATTCAAAATTGAAATCATTATCCAAATTATATTTGTTAAACAAAGAAGACAGTTTTTGTTGTTGTTGTGGAATATTGAATATACAACACAATACTGATCTGGAGGTAAGTTGTATTCATAACTTCTTTACTTTAAAAATTCATTTGTATTTTGTTTTCTTAAGTATGTTTGTTTTTTTCTCTCTTATTTTCAAATATTTTTTTTAAATTAAAAATAACGTTCTTACTCAGAAAAAGGAATAAAAAATTCTTACTCGGATAGCTATTATTATGATATTTTCGAAAATACTTTTTTTTATGATATTTTTAGAATCCCTTTATTATATTTTTACAATTATTTTTTTGTTATGATATTCTCAACATTCTTATTATATTTTCCGATTTAATTTATTATTAAGATATTTTCTCAAGATTAACTCATTATTAAGATATTTTCAGAATTGGTTTATTATGATTTATTAAGAATCAACATTATTATGATATTTTCATGGTTAAGTAATGATTATCATGAATCGTATTTAGTTTATTCTTAAAAATCAATTTTCATGCATTGAAATATTTTAAAAAGCTGCAAATTTATTGTTCCAGTTAAAATTTATTAGAATTATAAACTTTTGATTAAGCATAAAAATGGCTTTGTTATTTATATCATCTTATAACCATTTTATTAAATTAAATATTTTTTCATATTTTCTTCTTTTTTTAAATTAAGCACATTTAAATTCATTCATTACCTCAATTTAATTGGAATTAAAAGATTTAGATTTTTTTAATGTTGTTCTTGTTTTAAGAAAATCTATAACTCAATGCAAATTTGTAGAATTACAGTTAAATGCTATGTAATTTAGATTAACACAAAAATTAAACATTAAACATTAAATCGTTTAATTGTGAAGAGTTTAATGAATTTCATGTAGAAAAATTTGAAACAGATAATAAAAAAATATGCATTTTCAAAGAAAAAAAACCAAAATAATTAATATCAAAACAAGCAAATCATAATACTCAGTTTAAAAAAAGAGCAAATATTGATTTATGTCATCTTTACATATATAATTCTTCTGTAGATGTGTTTGTCACTGGTTGTCTTATTTGTTACTGGTTGCCTTATTTGTTACTGGTTGTTTTATCTTTATATATATAATTCTTCTTTTAATGTGTTTGTCACTGGTTGCCTTATTTGTTACTGGTTGTCTTATCTTTACATATATAATTCTTCTGTAGATGTGCGTGTCACTGAATTAATTACTGTAATTGTCACTGAGTGTCAATTATATATATATCTATATATAATACTTTAGTAGATATATATAATTCTTCTGTAGTCCCTGGATGGTTTAGATTCATAACTGGACACGGTAGGTGGCGCTGCAATTGATATATCTTTGTATATACATAATTCTTCTGTAGATGTGTTTGTCACTGAACTTCTCTTAAACGGCTTTACCGATTTTGATGAAATTTTGGTAAAAATCTAGAATCCTGTACCCTTTGTGCCAAATACATCCCTAGGTTGCCAAGTCGCTAATTAAGCATAGCAATGAATGAACCAGGTAGTTTTCATGGTAAAATGATATTACGCCAAAATCTTTCACTGGAATGCCAAATTGCCAAGTAAACAAACAAAATGGCTACCGAAGTTCAGCGCCATCGGAAAACGCTATTTCGCCAAAATTCATCATCAAATAGTGCTGTTACGCCAACATAAGTAGCCAAACAGCTATTACATCAAAATTTATTTCTGAAAGTGCTTTTAAGACAAAGTTATCTGTAACTTCAAATATTATCACTATTCTGCCAAAATTCTAAGCCTTGAAATGCTTAATGCCAAATGAAATACCAAATTTTTATCACTAAAAAATTTTATTTCTTTAATACTTTTGCGACAAATGTTATCGTTTTTACGCCGAAATTTAATAATATTATGCCAAAAAAATTATCTCTAAATTGCCTCTACACCAATTTATCACTATAATGACAAAATTTTGATGTTTTCTTATTCTCCACATACTGCCGCTTTAACGCCAAAATATTTTATTTTGATAAAATTTTATTCCTAAATTGTTTTTACGCTAAATGTAATCGCTTTATCCCCAAATTATTGTGTGGAATTTTGTTTTACTAACTCGCATAAATGTATCATTTAGACAAAGATAATAATAACAGTTATGATAAAATTACGCCAAAGTTATTCGCTAATACGCCAATTTTTTTTTTATTATTATTAGGTCAAAAAATATGTCATGTTGCTTATGATGCCGAATTCGAATGATGAAACAAAATTATTTAAAAAGGGGGAAAAAAACTAAAAAATAACTTACATTTTATTCTGATATATCGTTTGTTGGAGGCGAAAATGATCTTCTAATTGCCTTACTTCCGTACCTATTCTTCTCAAACGAATGAAGAAAACAAAAAGAATAACATCAGATAACCAGAGGAAAATTTAATACATTCCAACGACCCTTTTCTTCTGTAAACTAACGCTCTAAAATTAAAAGGTTACATTTTTCTGCGCGAATTCAAATAACGGTTGCCACAACTATGTCAACTGCATTAAGAAGAAACATTCTATATACGTTTTCATCGTGAACTAACGTTCAAAAAATAAAAAATAATATTTTTTCGCGCAAATGCAAATAACGGCTGTTATAAAACCTTAATAATTTCAACAGCATTAAAAAGAAAATAATTATTTGATAGTCAAATATAAGTTATTAATAAATTAAAAAATCGTTTTCTTGTTTGTTTCGTATTTTCATGAGTGGCAGCATCATAAAAATTGCTTATTTTCTGTATCATATACTGTAAACATACGTTATAAGAACAATCTCAGAATAATCAATAGTTTATCGAAATAAATATTTAAAAGAATATATATTTATGTTCTTTATTTACTACAACTAAAATATTCTGCAAGTAATTGTCCAAGTAGAAATAAATAGTCATTATATTGTTCGGAAAAAGAAGAAGCTAAGAAATCCTCTGGAGTATTGTAACCCTAAAGAATTTGGCGGAACATTGGCGAAATATTCCGGGTTGCAAGATTGGCTACTTGTTCAGTGTTCTAGATTTCAACCGAAATTTTTTGTGTGTGTTTGAGTGGGTCCCTGGAGGGTTTACATTCATAATTGGACACGGTAAGTGGTGCTGCAATCTATGTATCTTTATATATATATTTCTGTACATGTGTTTGTCACTGAACACCTCCTAAACGGCTGGACCGATTTTGATGACATTTTGTGTGTGTGTTTAACAAAACATGGAGAATGTTTTTATGAAATCCCCTTTGTAATGAGTCACCACTAGATTGGGCTGCAATATATCAACTTCTATACCGTTCAACCTATCGCTATGAGAACTGGTCATAATATGTATTCGAGTATGGAAAATAGGTTCGCGCTCTCCACTTTAGTGTGACTTGCCACCAGAGGGTGCTGCAGCATTTCATCTTATAGACCGTTCAAACGATATCCATGAAAATGAGTATGCACCTCTATTGGAACACGGATACTATATTTGCGATATGTCATTTTCTGCAATGCATATTTTTTGGCAGGACGACGTATGCCAGGTTCTGCTAGTTCAAGAATAAAATCGTGGTTTAAATATTTCAATTTTGTAGTTGTTTTCATATACCGTGGGCTCTGATCTGATTTAATTTCATTAATAGAAAACAGAAATGTAGCAATTTCACCACTATCCAAGATTTTCCAGGGCTGATAAATTATAATTTCGAACTGTACCACTACAGTTAGAAACTATAATTTTAAAAAAAATACTTCAAAACTGACAATTGAAAATTTGTACTCTTCTATCCTCTCCTCCAGTTCTATGGAAGAACATTGTGTGGGATCTATAGATTTATCCTGCCCATTCCTTGACTAGGCAAGAAATGTTAGATTTGTCACTATTATGTGGATCAACCTGCATTCAAACTCAGATTACCCACGCGCTGCCTTTCAAGGCGCCATACTCGATATTTAGAACTCGAAATAATTTTTTTTGGATATTTTAATTTTACTGTTTCGTTCATCTAATTGGCAGAATTGGTGGTTGCCTGATTTCCCTCTCTACTGGAATTCAGAAACATTGCAAGTTCTGCCTTATTTAGGGAGCCTCTCGGCAGTCCTTATACAATACGTCCTATTAATGACCCCAGCATTGCATTTGAGGGTTTGCACTCTTCTATCCTACTCTATTTAACGCAACAAAAAGACATTCTGATAGGCAGATTTGTCTTAGTCATTCCCTGATTACACCGGAAGTTGTTGATTTGGCACCACTTGTTAATTTCAAGTAATTTATTATAACCGTAAGTTGTAATTAATTTGGTTGAAATAGCTAATTTGGAATAACTTTTTAATGAACTGTATTAAAAAGTTATTACTAAAGCTAATTTAAGGAAACAACTTTTATTGCAATAGAAATGTCTTACAGCATTGTGCCCATACGTCTTTTAATATTCTAAAGCCTCCTCACCGGATGGGGCGGCCTGATGGGCAATTGGCTAGCGCTCTGACCACTGGTACCACATGCTACAGGTTCGAATCCTGGTGGTGACATGGATGTTAGTGAGTGGTTTAGAATCCACGTTAAACTGTAGGCCCCGATCTGTTTAGACTAAAGTGTGCACAAAAGGACAGTAGAGAGGCAAACCAAACCTCACCGGATGGTGCAATAGAATTTGGTAGTATAAATAATTCTGGTGTTCAACAGCAAAAAGAACATAACAAGATGTTCAGCAGCTTTCCAGCACATACAGAACTAGAGTTCTAGAAAGATCAAGTTGAAATTGACTGTCAACTTCGGTTTCGGTCACGGTTTTTAGAAACAAAGAGCTACTATGATGATTGTGTATACTTTTTTACCTGTACAACAAATAAAACGTCTAATTTTATAATTTGTTACTTACTTATCTCGATATTGTATCTATTGTATAAGTTAATCAGATAAATTTGTTAATTTTAATTCTTATTGGCGAAATGGCAGAATTGAGGCCGCAGGGATTTGACGTCAAAATTCTTTTCGCCAAAATGCATCAAGAAAAGGATGCGA
This sequence comes from Caerostris darwini, assembly GCA_021605075.1. Taxonomy (NCBI): domain Eukaryota; kingdom Metazoa; phylum Arthropoda; class Arachnida; order Araneae; family Araneidae; genus Caerostris; species Caerostris darwini. The sequence goes on from BPLQ01015531.1 coordinate 20,166, forward strand.
TTGTAAATGAACTGACAGTACAAGAAATCCAGATTACTGCATTTGGCAAACAAAGTTAGTTAGTTGGCGCCACAAAAAAGTCTCTAAATCCAAATTTTGCTGTTTGGCCAATTTTTCTTATAACTGATAATTACAATGTTTGTGTTAAAGTACTTTAAGTCAATTATATTAAGTAATTTCTTTGCCATGAAAATTATTATAGAAAATATTTCACCTTTTTTTGTCCCCAGTTTCAGCGCTTTTCAGTACACATAATGCATATTATAATAATTATATTTTTTTTTCTTGCTTCACAGGAAAAAACCCCCACATAATAATTTAATAGTTGTACATTCGAGTATTCATTTAAACACGGTTATGGCTATATAAAGCATTTTCATACAAAATTGATTTCATTTTACTTTAGTGTAGTGAAATTTTATGTTGTTTATTCAATTCCTACTGTTAGCTCACACTCCCTGTATATATTTATATATCTTGTTAAAATGTTCAAACGTTCATAAATAGACTTTTTTCATTCATCCACTCGAGTTCAAATACATTTTTTAAAACTTGTAGTGGATGACGCTTGATGTTAATACAGTTTTTCAAATATTGATTCCTTCATTAAATTTAATTCATTAATTTTAGTTTTATATGGAAGAAAAATTTCTCTTCTATAAGATATTTAGCAGGATATAAATTTAGAATAAATACCTTCAATGACGAAGGTGTACATCGCTGAAAAAAATGTCTTTTTTTCAGATTCTTTTCATTCTGGATTCTAGTCTGAGTCAAGGAGGAAATGAAACATATGAATAAATTAGTGAGAGAGATGGAAAATGTATGTGTGAGAGAGAATTTTTTTAACCTATAAAAATAAGTGAAAATTATTTATAAAGGACTTCCTGCAATATAGAGAAAAAAAGTAGAGTTGACTTTAAAATTTTTTTTTATATTACTTGTTTAAAAATATATATTCAACATAACCTTTTACAACTGAATAATTTTTTCATGAGAGTTAAACTATAGGATATATTTTAAAAATATTATGCTTTAATAACATACTTAATCAAATTTCCATTTAATATTATACTTCTCCTCTTAAATTCCTCTGAAAAAACAAATTTCATGAGTTGTAAACAGAATTTAGCAGTATGAGACGGATTCACCATAGGTAGCTAACATAATAAATTCATGTAGCAGCATGAAGATTTGTGGAAGATAACACTGAAATTTTTTTAAAAATCATTATTTTTTACTTTTTATACAGTATAGAAAGAGATGTAGTTTTAAAATTTATTCTAAAGAATTTTTTATATTGTTTTAATTTTACAACTTCAATTTTTAAGTAATAAAACCAAAATTTACGTTTTTAATGAAAAGAACAGTACAAGAATAAACTTTTATATTTATTTATATATGAAAATTATAAATATAAATTCAGTAATAATAATTACAATTTATTAAATCATATATATCTATATTGCCAAATTTCAGAGGGTTTTAATCGAAAATTTTAAAATGTCTCGTGCTGCCATCTATGAAGTACAAAGTAAAATTGTTAATGTCTTTTTATGATTTAAGACAGGGGTGGCCAAACCAAAATGATGCTGCGGAAAACTTTGGAAATGCATCCTCACTCCGTGGGCAGCATATAAAACATATCCCCTATTAAATTTAGACCCACTATAGACTTTTCTTTGAGTGAAAAATTGAAACATATTGAGTTATTATTTTGTGTATATTATTATACTTTACATGTAAAAATAAATAAAATAATAATAATGATACTAAATGCACATTGTAAAGCAATATAGAACACTAAAAATAAAATATAGAAAATATATAAATATAAATGAAATAAAAAAAAAATGAACTCATTAAAAAATATTTATTTTATTTTATTTATTGCGATATTTATTTCTCCACTCTTTCACTCAACTTTTACAAATCGATTTCAATTTCAGTATTTGCACATTGTAATTGTTGTTGCAAGTTAGCGTCCGTTATGTTTGAACGTGTTTTGTGTTTGGTCAATTTCATTTTCGGAAAAAAAAAAAAAACGCTGTTAGGAAGGGTCATTGAGGTCACTTAAAAGTGAAACATGGAACCTTTTATAATAGATGTTCGAAAATGCTATCGCATCATGATTTCGCAGAATATAATCTAATTATTCATCTACCTCATAACTGTAAACTTATCCATAAAACAGGCAATATCTATCATAAATTCGCAAGGATATTATTTTAAAATCCAAGTAATTTTTTTCTGTTTATTTCTACAATTAATTTTTAAATATATGGATGCCCTGACAATGTATTTTTAATAAATTGGTTTTTCACGACTTTGGCCCTTATATAATAAGTATATTTTGTAAAAGTGTGATAAATCTCGTTCTCCAGAAAAATGTTCAGGGCTGGCCACCCCTGATTTCAGAAATCATCCCAAATCATTATTTAATAGCACGTTTTTTAATGAACTCCTTAATAACTTTTATGAATTTACACAGACGCATTTATTCTTTAAAGCATAGGAAAGTGGAATTGCTTTTTTATCGACTGCAGCAATCATCTTTTAAGAATATATTAATGATCTGTCAGAACATAATAAATTCATGTAGCAGCATGACTATTCAGTTATTTGGCAGACACTAAGCAGATAGGATTTATCACTTTTTTTAATATATAATAGGCAAGAAAATATAATTTACATCTTTACTACTGTTTTATTTTGGAGTATTCTCTATGTTTCATACGTTGTTATAAATTTTATTTAATAATACATGACATATTTCTTAAATTAATATAGAAATATTCCTATTAAAAATGAAAATATGTGTTGATACCATTCCTTTTAATATATCTAATAATTTTTGGTGCTTATACACGTCTATTAACAAGCCATAGAACCTTGTATTTAACAACTATACTATCACTTAACAAAGATACTATTTCTTGGGGAGACAATGTTGATCTATCATGTTACATGCTAAGTATGGAGCAAGCTGTCTTTAGGAATGACACTTGAGAAAGCACCCCTCTAACCACAAAAATAGGTCTTTTTAATTAATCAGTCAATCATGCTTTTCTGTGGTCTGAGCTTGTCATTATTCTAATGTATTATATAGCTGATTAATAATTCAATAAAGTTCAATAAAAGTTAACTAAATTTATATGTTGTATCGTACCGGCCTTCTGTGTGGTAAACATTTCATGATGGTTCAAATGTCAAAGTTACATAAATTAATGTGAAGTATTGCATGTCCATCCAGTTATCTGTAAAGTAAATGTGTCATGATGGTTCAAATGTAAAAATACTTATTTAAATTAATATGTAGTATCGCACATCCTATAGATTATCTGTATGGTGAACATTTCATGATGATTTCAATGTCAAAATATTTTCTTAAATTACTGTGTAGCATCGTATATCCATCCCACTATCGGTATGGTAAACATTTCCCGATGGTTTCAATATACTTTTTTTTCCTAAATTAACGTGTAGTACCGAACATCCATCCTGTCATCTGTAAGGTAAATGTGTCATGGTCTGTCAAAATGTCAAAAGTCTTACTGAAATTAATGTGTACTAGTATCGCATATCGATCCGGGCATCTGTAATTTAAATGTTATGTCATGATGGTTCAAATGTCAAAGTACTTAAATAAATTAATGTAGTGTGCACATCCATCCGACTACCTGTATGGTAACATTTCATGAGGGTTTCAATATAATTTCCTACATTAATATATAGTTTTGTTTTATCCGGACATCTGGCCTTTGTAAATATGCCTTATTTGGTGTTATTCATTGTTTTAACAATAATGCCGTGTGTTTTTGATCCGTATGTGATTTTGCTTCGCAGACATCAAATTTTTAAAAAGAAAAAAAGTTTCTTCAATAACATATCTTTCACTTGTAGTAGCTACAGCAGAGTAGTCGTCTAACATCGAGATTCTAAAGATAGAATGTTTCCCTTAAAAGTAGAAAAAAATTTCAAGTGAATAGTGATTGCATTAAAATTTCTGAAGGAAAGTATAAGTTTGAAGGAAGTAAGGAAGTTTTCATAAATGAAAAATTGTCTTAAAATTTAATTTTCAGCACTTTCGAATCAACATTCTTTTAGTTCATTATTTCAAGTTACTGGGTTAATTCAATAAATTAAATCTCAGTCTTCATTAATTTTATTTTGTTGAAGAGGAAACTTTGAAGGGAAATAATATTACAAGTTATTTATTATTATTATTACAAGTTACAATATTATCAATCATTACAAGGTTGCTGGCCTTTCAATATCAGTTGTATCTCCTTTAACTAACTATCTCATCTAACCCATTTCGTCTGTAACGTATTACAACAGATATTAAGTTAATACAGAAACAATGCCTGGAGATAATTAATCTGGACCTATTTAATATTCATGTCAAAATATCACAATCAACAATAAAAATAAACGAAAATCCGAAATAGATAATTAATCAGAAGGCACACTCTTTTTTTAAAAAAAAATTTCGAAATACATTAACTGTACCATACTGTATATTAATATTGTCTAATAATGGAAGATTCATAATTAATTTTATAAAAAGAGCTTTTCCTTTATATCAATTTGGTGTTACAAACGCTACGTTCTTTTTCCTGACATGACAACTGTAAAATAAGATTGTCTGTAGTTTGGAGACCACAAAGAATGCCATCCAGAAAATGAGATATAAAAATACATAAATATAAGCAAAATAAAAAAAAAAAAAAAAACACTAAAAATATTCATTTCACGAGTGCGATATTTGTTTCTCCACTCTTTCCTTAACTGTTACAAATAGATCTCCATTTGGTGAAAGTGTGTTTTATGTTCGGTCAATTCCATTGTCGAAAAAAATTTAAAAAAAAAAAACGATTCTCAGGTATAGGTTGAACCAAAAGCTGTAACAACTTTTGTGCCAGATTTCTTAAATTGGAAAATTTCTCTTCTGTGACGTAAGTGTTATACAAAAATCTATTTTTGATTCTAATGTTTCAATGGGGTTTTAATTCAATAGTGCATTGTAATTCAACCAGTTCCATTCTGACTGTATTTCAACATGGAAGGGGAGAGGAATATATTTCAAAAATTTTGTTGCATTTGTCTAACTCTAAATTACTGAATCGGCTTTCAAAGCAGCTGTAAGTTTTCTTATTTCTTTTTGCGTTATATATATCATCAAACATGATTGCAAAAATAAACATGATTGCAAATTAAACATGATTACCAAATTAAACATGATTGGAAATCTTTGATTTAAAATCAAAGTTAATTTTTTTCTCATCATTTCGACGGTTCATTTTGAATAGATGGATGCACACATATTGTATTTTTAATACATTGGTTTCACTACTTTGGCCATTATTAAATAAATGTTTTTCGTAAAAGTGTGATAAATCTCACGGGTCGGAAAAATGTTCAAGACGGCAGCATGCGGCCCGCGGGGTTGGCCACCCCGATCTATACTATTGGACAATTTATCTAATTATATAATATCAGTATTAATTATAAGCTATATAAGCTGCATATGCGATTACTTCAATACTTTTTTAAAAATCCTTTATTTTGTCAAATAAACAGTTTTATAAGCAAACAACTAACTTAAATAAGCTAAACATTTACTTTTGCTAATAAAATGAACGAATAAGAGACCACACGACGTACATTCTTAAATATGCAATAATTTTTTAAAAACAGCTTTTAGTGAGATATGAGTGTAAATCAGATTTAAAATAGAACTAAATGAGCAAGCAGAAATTTGTTTTCTTTTTAACATACTTTTTATCAATGAAATATGATTACGTTTTGCATATGCGAGCAATTTTATATAACGCTTATCTTGCTAATCGGGATCGTTTACAGTTTGAAGTAATTTCTCTAACGTAAAGCAGGGTGTTTTTACTCCTCGAAAAAAAGGTAAATTTACTATTTCGAACAGTTTATAGTTTTAAAAAATCTATTGACAGATTTTAAAACCCTTTCATTTATGCATAAGATGTACATGACATACAAATATATACTGAAATGAATTATTTGCTTTATAGAATTCGCAAGGGTGCCTATTTGTTAAGAACAGAAAATTAATTATAATATTGTAATTATATAAATTAATATTAGTTATTTCTTATAATATTTAGAAATTAAATTTTGTATCAAATTTATATTTTGATGCATTTGCTTTTTAAAGTCAGCAGTATAAATGAAATGTTGATTTGAATTTAATAATAACGGCTTTGGATTTAATAAATACAAAATTTATAATGTTATGAAACTTCTTTAACTGTGAAATAGAATGATAATGAAACTACATTCTTTCTCATGTGCGTTGTAAAGTATCGTTAACATAAATTCTATTAAAATCTATTAATAACAAATAATAAAAATCAATAAATAAAAGAAAATCTATCAATAAGAAATATTTGATTAATCATTTTTACGTTTTGTTTGTTACAAGAAGCGAAGTCAATATATTCTAAAACATTTATTATATTAGAATATTATTGAATGCCAAATTCTTCATTTGCTCCTACATTATATTCTTTTTATTGTATATAAAGAATGAAATTATATATATATATATATGTTTTTTGATGATATATATATATATATATATATATGTTTTGATGATATATATATATATATATATATATATATGTTTTTGATGATATATATATATATATATATATATATGAATTCTTAACCTTTATTATAGTGTCCATATATATATGTAAAGGAACACCATAATAAAAGATAACAATTCAATTCTTGCATGTTTCAAATTTAAATTTTCAAAATTTAAACACTCGAAAAAAACTGTGTAAATTACATGTAGAATGAAATGAATTGTTTGCTTTATAGAATTCGCAAGGATGCCTATTTGTTAGAACTGAAAATTAATTATAATATTGTCATTATATAAATTAATATTAATTATTGTATATTAATTATTTGTTGTAATATTTAGAAATTAAAATTCATATCAAATTTATATTTTGATGATTTGTTTTCTAAAGTCAACAGTAAAAATAAACTCTTTCTTAGAATTTACTAATCATGACCTTAGACTTAATAAATGAAAAAAAATAATAATAAATAAAATAAAATAAAATAAATAACGTTATGGAAACTCTTTAATTGGAAAATACAATAATAACAAAACCACATTCTTTGTACTTATTGGATAGTTAATTTGTAAAACATACTATAATATTCTATTACACTAAAAAGAGGCATTTATATTATATGAAAGCGTTGTTGTTATATTATCAGTACATAATAATATTATTATATAATATTATCAGTATATAATAATATTATTATATAATATTATCAGTCTATAAATTAATATTAGTTATGAATTTTTTTAATAATATTTAGAAATTAAAACTTCTATCAAATTTATATTTTGATGCATTTGTTTTCTAAAGTTAACAGCATAAATGAAATGTTTTTTTGAATTTAATAATCGCGATCTTGGATTTAATAAATACAAAAAATAAATAAATAAAATAATTTAAAATAAATACCGTTATGAAACCGCTTTAATTGGAAAATATAATAATAACGAAACTACATTCTTTCTCATGTGCGTTGAATAAGATCTTTAATTTGTAAAACATAATAATCTATTACAATAAAAAATATCATCTGTATTAAAGGAAAGCGTTGTTGTTATATTATCATTACTTAAATTAATATTAATTATTATATACGAATTATTTCTTATATTTAGAAATTAAAACTCATATCAAATATATATTTTGATGCATTTGTTTTCTAAGGTCAACAGTATGAATTAAATGTTTTTTTTTAATTTAATAACCACGACCTCTGATTTAATAAATAAAAAAATAATTAATTAGTTTAATTAAATTAAATAAATGACGTTATGGAACTTATTAAAATAGAAATTATAATAATAACGGAATTGCATTGTTTCCCATGTGTGTTGTGTAAATCATTAATTTGTGAAACGTAATATTTTATTAATATATAAATTATCATCTACGTAAATCAATTGAGGGTTCTGTTGTTGTTTTACAATTTTGTGTATTTTGTCTTGTGATCATTGGCTGCTTCTGCAACAGATTCAGCGTTAAACCAGATACCTCAACTGATGCTATGTTAATTTCGCTTTTAAGTTATTCTTATATAAATTGATATTATAAATATTCGCAATTCCTGTACATCGAATATATAAATAATAGCTACGTGTAAGAAGTGTTTGTTGTGTTCTTCATGTAGAAACATATATTTTTAAGATTTCAAAGAGCCTATTACATTTAATCATTTTCCCCACAAATTAGGGGGATTAGGGGACATTAAAATTTAGAGGATCGCAGCCTCTTTTCCCCTTCGTACCCTACGACCAGAAATTTGTCCTGTCCTGATAGAATATTTCGGTTGGGCTTTGTTAAATGGGTTTCGAAGCCAATTTTCCTAATTCGGAAATTCAACACACTATACCAGGGGTGTTCAACCCAAATGCTATTGCGGGCTACTTTGGAAGTGCATCCTAACTCCGCGGGCCGCATGTAAAATTATATGTCCCCTATTAGAGTGAGACGCACTAACATTTATTGGGAGTGAAAAATTGAAACAGAATGAGATATTATTTTTGTCTTTACTATTATTCTTACGAGTAAACATAAATAATATAATAATAATGATACTCAGAGCACATTGTAAAGAGCTATATATCACTCAAAATGAAATATAAAAAATAGATAACTGCAACATAAAAAAATGAAATCATTAAAAATATTTATTTTGCTAGTGCGATATGTGTTTCTCCACTCTTTCCCTTAGCTTTTGCAAATAGATCTCCCTTTCGGTATGAGCACATCGTAATGGACGTTGCAGATTAGCATCCATTATGCTTGAGGGTGTTTTGCGTTGGGTCCATTTCATTTTAGAAAAAAAAAAAAAACGATTCACACGTGTAAGTTGAACCCAAAGCGCTAACAACTTCAACTGCGAGTCTGGTTTGCTCTGCTATCAACAATCAACTGTGCGTATCTGGGGAAGGTCACTTAAAGTGAAACATAGAACTGTTATATTAGATGTTCCAAGATGCGCGCGCGTCATGAGTTCGAGGAATATAATTCAATTACTCTGCGAACTCACAACTGTAAACTCATCCATAAAACAGGCACCATCTGTCCTATATTCGCAAAAATATTATTTTAAAATCAAAGTTCCTTTTTTCTCATCATTTCGACAGTTCATTTTTAAATAGATTGATGGACACATAATGTATTTTGCATGAAACTATAATTATTAATAGATCACCTATCAATAGAAAGTAATCGACAGTATGAATATATTGTCTTGAGTTATACAACATATTCTTGTTTTAGTAATAAAAAAATTAAATAATTAAATTTTAATTGAAATGTGAGCGAACGTTGTATTGTTAATTTTACATGGTGTATAAATACGCCATTTGTATTCTGAACTATTTTATGCTCGTTTAAAAGCATAGCTCAGTGTGCAAAATAAATTCAAGAAAATACACTTTTTTCTCTATTGTAGCTGGCAATACAGAGACAGTTATTGTTAAGCTATAAGCAAGAGCTGCACCAACTGTTACTCATTTAGCACTACCCAGGGGACACGTGTAGCTTTAAAGATAGGCTATGGATGCGAGTCACACTACTTCCGCAACGCTCTACGATCCTATTAGACCGGGACCTACAGTTTAAAGTGGATTCCGAACCACTATCAAACATCCATGGCACCGCCTCGAATCTGAAACCAGTGGTGTCAGCCAATCGCCCATCAGCCCCTCAAGAAAATACAACAAACCCTTTGGCAAATAATTATGAAAGGAAACTATGTAACTTTATATTTCAATAAATGGGCCTGAATGGCCGAGTGGCTAGCGCTCTGGCGCTCGGTACCACAGGTTTCGGGTTCGAGCCCCGGCGGTTCCATGGATGTTTGTAGTGGTTCGGAATCCACTTTAAACCGTAGGTCCCGGTCCTAATAGGACCGTAGAGCGTTGCGGGGGCATTGTGACTCCGCGTCCGTGGCTTATCTTCAAGTCACACGAGCCCCCTGGGTAATACAAAGTGAGTACATCTGTACAGCGCTTGCCTTAAGGCATCCAAGACCAAGCTGTCTAAAGTGTTTGCCAGCTGCATTAGAAAGAAAAAATATTTCAATAAATTAAAACCATAATTAATTAAGTGTATAAATTATGAAAAATTCAAATGTATGTAAATTATACTTTTTTTTCTGTTATATGAGTGAATTCGTGTTTATATCGTTTTCTCCCGGGGAATTTCCATTTATTTTAAAAACTAAAATTATAAGACAACACTTTTTGTGCATACTTTTATTACCTTCAATTTTGAAGACAACAGGAAATTCATATTACAAGTTTGATTTTAAATATAGAATATCATTTGTAATCATTTGAATATCATTTGTAAAAGTAATAAATAAATTTTGCGGTTATTTACTTGAATTATTAAAAATAATTCCGTTTTCGTCTATACATTTCCAATCCAGGAATACTTTTTTATAAAAAAAATTTTATTTTATCTCTGGATATAAAGACATAATAACACATTATATATTTGTATATATACAGGGGATTATAATTAAATTCCCACTTTCAAAATGCTTTAAAAAAAGAAACACCCGTCACAAGGAGTTGAATTTTGAACTGAAGATATGTGAAGAAGGGGGAAACGGTATAGCATCAAAAAAAAAAGGTCCACCGATTTTTCCCATCCCATTTTGGTTCAACCTTGCTATGGTGGATGGGCTTTCCACTCACATTGTCACAGCTGTCATATGACTGGGAAGTCATTATTTCCGTCCAAACATCGGAACAATTGAGCACATTGAATTGCAACTCTGTGTGCTACAGTGGATTGAATGTGCAACTCATGCCAAATACGTTGTCATTTCGATTCAAACTATCACTGGCAGCCGAATTCTCTTTCTTTATTCCGTTGACATTGCCATCTATTCATACACTTTGGAACTCTTTTTGCTGCCATACCGTTTCTCCCTTCTTCGAGTATCTTCAGTTCAAATTTGAACTCATTGTGACGAGTGGTTCGTTATTTAATAGCATTTTGAAAGTTGGACTTCAATTATAATCACCCTGCACTTTGTTTACTATTTATCAGTTATTTACTTTTCTCTGCAGTTTATCTGTTACTTAACTATTATTAGACACTTTATGATAAGAGAAGACCTCCTTTGAAATCGAATTAGATAACAGAAGCTATCAGAATATGAGAGGGAAAGTATCATTGGTGTGATAAAAGATGGCGGTTTGGATCGGTAGTCGTCCACCATATTTACAAGGCCATTCTGACACGGATTCTTCTTTTTGTTCATGTCCTAGCAAAGCGTCTGGCGGACGATTATTTGATATCACGGTGCTCATATCGTGTATTGTTATTAACATCGTCACCTCCGTTTGGAGTGATGCATCTCTCGATGGGGCGATAGACTGGAGGATGTTGCAGGGCACCTAAAGAACACAAATATGCCGAACTTGAACTGAAGATACTTGAAGAAGGGGAAAACGGTACAGCATCAAAAATCAGTCCCGATAAAAGTTTAACCGATTTTTCGATGCAATTGGGTATGACCTTGCCGTGGTGGAGGGGTTTTCCACTCACAGTGTCACAACTGTTGAATGATTTGGAAGTATTTTTCCGTCATAAAACCGAAACAATCGAGCACATAGAACACTACAATTGGTTGAGTGTGCAACTCATGCCAAATATGGTGTCATTTCGATTCAAAATATCACTAGCACCCGAATTCACTTTCCTTTGGCCGCTCACAGCGTCATCTATTCATACACTTTGGAACTTTTTTGATGCCGTACCGTTTCCCTTTGCACATTAAGCCAACTGTAGTGTTCAGTGTGCATGATTGTTTTGATTTTTTTGGACGGAAAAAATGACTTCCAAGTCATTCAACAGTTGTGACCCTGTGAATGGAAAGCCAATCCACCACGGCAAGGTCATACCGAATTGGACGGGGAAAATCGGTGGAATTTTTTTTTTTTTTTGATGGCGTACCTTTCACCCCTTCTTCGAGTACTTCCAATTCAAATTTGAATTCATTGTGACGAGTGGTTCTCCTCTTAGAGCAGTTTGAAAGTGGGACTTTAATTATTATCACCCTGTTTACATATACACTACGTGAAAAAAGTAGAAGGACATTAGATTATTTTTGATAAATGAATAATGACGCATTTTTAAACAATTAATTTATTCACAACGTTTTTACATGTAGATACCTGTATCTAGACAAAACAAAAAAAAAAAGTACACAATTAAAAAAAAAAATATACTTAATAAAAAAATTGGTTTTGACGATCTCATGATCAGTGAAAAAGTAGAAGGACACTTCTAAAAAGAGGTGTACTTTATAAATTAATATGGAATTCTTTTCACGTTGGCTCGAATTACTTCGAAGATCCTATTTGACATCGAACTGTATAAAGATTGAATTTTTGTTTGGCAAAAATTGTCCCATACAAAGTTTAATGATTTCTGCAGCTCAGCTACAGATTCAAACTGCTTTCCACCCTCGTAAACACGAAGTACAATCATTGCCCATATGTTCTCTACAATGTTGAGATCAGAATTTTTAGCAGGCCAATGTAAAAGTCGAGCATTGTTTGCTGCAAACTAATCTTTAACACCATTTGTAGTGTGAATTGATGCTCCATTTTGCTGAAAAATCCAGTCATCTCCTCCTAACTCAGTGCCATACGGGAGAAGATTTGAGTTTAGAGTCTGGATGTAGTCTATATGGTTCTGTCTACCATTTAGAAAGACTAAACTAGTCCTCCCTCCATAGCCAACTGCTAAATATACCATTAAACCACCTCCTCCCATCTGTCCAGTAGAATAAGTTTCTTCTTCAGTACCAAGACAGTGCCAATAGTACTGATAATCATCTGGACCATCCAAATTGAATTTTTCTCATCGGAAAATATAACTGAGGTCCATACTGAGCTCAAGGACGTGTGGTCTTTAGCCCGCTGCAGTCAGTTCTTCATGTGTCCTTCATTCCACTTCGGATGGTGCATCCGTTTTTTGAAGACGAACTTTTTTGAGCGTTTTATGTAGTTATAGACAGTTATTTTGGTTATATGTGTAATTCCTGATTGAAATTGCGCCTTGCGGACACTTCCACCAGTCTTTTTGAGTTCACGAATGATTTTTCGTTGATCACGTTGGGTGAGTTTTTTTGGTCTTCCTGTCTTCTTTTTTCTTCTGTCACCTTCAGGGTTTCTTATGAAGTTCGAAACAGTATTAGGACTTATTCGTAGCTGCCGTGCAATCTCTCTCACACCTTTGCCTTCATTTTTATAGGCAACTATTTGGCCCTTCTGAAACTTACTTAAGGGTATTCCTCCGGGCATCCTAAAGCGAACAAAAACTATGAATTTCTAGCTAAATATTTTATTCTTGTTAAAAAGGAATTAAAAGAAAAAAAACACTTGCCTATAAACTTTCCAACAGCTTCTAAATATATTTTTTGGACGTGTCCTTCTACTTTTTTCACACACCCAAAGTTATTAAGTATTGCATTCCTAAGTTAAAATAGTGGTAAGTAAAAAAATCTCATTTAACTTTCACTTAATGAAATTAAAACTCTAACAAAACAACTCTCTACAAAAATCAGGTCAAAAGCAGTAAAATAAAAGCATATTGTACAAAAAAATGACTGTCCTTCTACTTTTTTCACACAGTGTACATATATAACATGCATTCGAAAATGCTTTTATGATATGAAGTAAAAATGGGAAAAATATGCATCATAAAAGGAGTCATAAAAATATGGCTCATTTTATGATAACAGTAAATAATTTTGTTTTATAACATGTTATATCATATAATACAGATTTGAAATTACTTTAATAATATTAAATGCAATGATAGAAATGTTCAAGACTGATTTTATAAAGTTTCTTTCTTTTTTCCAAGATGCTTCCCACACATTCCAAGGTAGGGGAGGAGACCTTCCCTTTCGAAATGGACCACTTGCCCGAATTTGCGATTAAGAAATGCGAAGTGGAGCAGAAGGAGACGCCCCAAAAGAAACTGAAGGCCCTTCAAGAAGTCAGGGAGTTTCTGAGAAGTAGGTTGTTCTTCGGTCCAATTGGTTTCTCAGTTCTGAAGTAAATCTCAATTCCTATCTGGATGTTGCTAAAATTAATTTATGTTATTAATCACATATACTGGTCTCCAAAAGTTAAGGAACAACGTGTTTTTCGAAGCTCACCATAAAAAAAATGACAGTAACAATAAAATGTATAGTTTATATAAATGATAAAGGGCCGAGTGGCTGGCGCTCGGTACCACAGGTTTCGGGTTCGATCTCGGCGGTGTCATGGATGTTTGTAGTGGTTCGGAATCCAATTTCAACTGTAGGTCCCGATCCAATAGGATCGTAGAGCGTTTCGGGGCATTGTTACTCTGCGTCCGTGGCTTATCTTCAAGCTGCACGCGCCCCTGGGTAAAGCGAAGTGAGTAACGTCTGTGCAGCGCTTGCCATAAGGCATCCAAGACCAAGCTGTCTATGTGTTTGCCAGCTGCATTAGAAAAAATATATATATATATAAAGGATAAAAAGGAACTTTACGCAAATGCATGCAAAAACGATAGCTATCACTTTTTTCCTTATAAAAAAGGACGAATATATATGAGTGAGAGAAAAATATGCGAATATCAAATTTTCGTAATTACGCGTGTAACTTTTGTTAGCAGATTCGTTGACAATAGGCAGTGGGGTCCCGCATTGTCTGAGAGAAACCGTTTGCCCGATTCGTTAAGGTGGCGGTCGGTCAGATGGATGGAAATGGGGTTGTCCCAGGCTGATGCTGCTAGGCGTCTTCAGTGAGTCTCGCAGTGGGATCCACCGTCTCTGGAATCACTATCAAACCTAAGCTTCTGGGTCCATACGACATGTTCCAGGTCGACCACGAGCTACTTTTTGCTTTTTTGCGAGATTTCTTGTAAATCCTTTTGTTGTTTTTCTTATGTAAACTTCTATGTTGCAGTCAATACATAATCGTTTTGTGCACATCTCATCCAAATTTGCTGTGTCTACATTCATTTATTTGAAAATTAGGCGGAAAAAACCGGTTGTTCCTTAACTTTTGGAGGGCAGTGTATATCAAAGTGTTTCGGTGGCTATTAAAGCACATTTATGTTTTTCATTTGCTGATATTCATTATCATTGCTTACAGAATCTATCTGGCTTGTTACACTGCTGGGGTCTGATGGCAGAGCGGCTAGCGCTCTGGAGCTCAATACCGCAGGTTTCGGGTTTGTTGCATGGATGTTAGTAGTGGTTCGGAATCCAGTTTAAACCGTAGGTTCCGGTCTCATAGAATCGTAGTGTGACTCGCGTCCATAGCCTATCCTCAAGCTACACGGTCCTCCTGGGTAGTGCTAAATGAGTAACAGCGGTGCAGCCCTGGCTTAAGGCATAAAGACTGTTTTTGTATTGCCAGCTCCATTAGAACAACTTTTCACACTGTAAATTTGAATTTAAAACCCCCATAATTTTAATTAGAAAAGGGGGTTCCTTATTATTATTACTAGTGTCATTATTATTGCTATTATTTTTATTAGGAAACACGTTTCTTGCAAAAGATTCCAATATACAGGGTGAACGTAAAGTCTTACCCTGATTATACAAATTTACTGTGATAAAACTATTAAAATTAGGCACATGTTTATTTGGATACATTTCAAGTGCTGTCATAATGTTTTGAGAATCGTCACTTCTTTTAGTATCCCACGTGGGCCTCCTTGGTAGCTCAGCAAATGTCAAATAAGTTGTAATCAAGATGTTGTCTGTATTTAACACACATCTGCGTGCATCCTGTATTTTTACATAATATGTATGATGTACCAATTGTGAACTCGGAATCGCTAAATTCTTGTTGCTTCAATTTTTAACTAAGGAAAAATGTTTCAATAACGTAAGTAATAACGATATATCATTGAGAAAAGTATGATATACACTGAAGTGACAAAAGTCATGGGATAGCAATATGCAAATTTTCAGATGGCAGTAGCATCGCGTAGAACAGGTATAAGTGCGCAGTGCTTTCATTTCTGTTCAAGTTATTCATGTGAAGAGGTTTTGACGTGGTGATGACCGCACGACGGGAATTAACAGACTTTTGAACGCGGAATGTTAGTTGAGCTAGACGCATGGGTCATGCCATTTCGGAAATCGTTAGGGAATTCAACATTCCCAGATCCACTGTGTCAAGAGTGTGCCGAGAGTATGAAATTTCAGGCATAACATCCCACCATGGACAGCGCAGTGGTCGACCGACTGCACTTAACGACCGAGACCGGCGACGTCTGCAAAGAGTCTCAAATCCTAACAGACAAGCAACACTGCGTCAAATAACCGCAGAAATCAATGTGGGACGTACAAGGGACTTGTCCGTTAGAACTGTGCGGAGAAATTTGGCTTTCTTGGGCTATTCCAGCAGAAGACCGACTCGAATGCCTTTACTGACAGAACGACATCGCTTGCAGCGACTCTCGTGGTCACGTGAGCATATCGGTTGGTCCCTAGATGAATGGAAAACCGTGGCCTGGTCCGATGAGTCACGATTTCAGTTGGTAAGAGCTGATGGTAGGGTTCGAGTGTGGCGCAGACCCCACGAAGCCATGGACCCAAACTGTCAGCAAGGCACTGTTCAAGCTGGTGGTGGCTCCGTAATGGTGTGGGCTGTTTTTTCATGGCATGGACTTGGTCCTCTGGTGCGACTGAACCGAACATTGACTGGAAATGCTTATGTTCAGCTACTTGGAGATCACTTGCAGCCATTCATGGACTTCATGTACCCAAACAACGATGGGATTTTTATGGATGACAATGCGCCATGTCACCGGGCCACAACTGTTCGCGATTGGTTTGAAGAACATTCTGGACAATTCCAACGAATGATCTGGCCACCTAGATCGCCCGACATGAATCCCATGGAGCATTTATGGGACATCATCGAGAGGTCTGTTCGTGCCCAAAATCCTGCACCATCAACGCTTTCACAATTATGGACGTCTATCGAGATAGTATGGCTCAATATTCCTGCAGAAGACTTCCAACGACTTGTTGAGTCCATGCCACGTCGAGTTGCTGCACTTCGCCGGGCGAAAGAAGGGCCGACACGATATTAAGAGGTATCCTAAGACTTTTGTCACTTCAGTGTATAAGAGTATATATAGAGTTCTAATTGCTAATGACAGAATAACAAAATCAGCAAATGTTAAAAAGGTTTAACATGTGCCAAATATCGCACAATTAAGTTCCTTTTCAATTTATCTTAATATATTGCTAAATAATTTTATTTAACAGTTATTTTCTCTTTTTCTTTTCATTTGTTGATCTTAACCGATATTTCTTGGCTCAACTGAAAGACGTAATGCAATAAGAATAAAAAAGCAACAAAACATAATAATTAGATATCTTAAAAAAGGATATCAGATTTTTTTTTTTTTTTTTTTTTTTTGCAAAAAAAAAAAGTGTTACAACTACTACTTTCATAATTAACTGATTTTACTTAATACTTAATTTGACTTGTTCTTACAACTTAATTTTTGCTTTTAAACATTTAATTTTACCAGATTTTAAAAATACCGTTGTTTGGCGCAGTATGTTGGCGCAACATGTTGACCGTTGTTTGGCGCAGTATGGCCAAATCAGACCCTTGTGCCATAAAACCCCAACCAGCCAACATTTCTAGATATTTAATACTCTCAGTAGAGAGAAATTGAAAATACCCTTCGATTCAAGGTATTAAAATAAAAATCACTCATAAAAAAGCATCTGAACCTTTTCATTGAAATGAGGGAATTAAGAGACGGAAATCAGGGTAAAGAGGGGACGTCTCCATATTTTATATAGCCAACTGTCTTACGTAAACCATAAATTACGCACTTTCCAAACTGAATTTGTATAAAGAGCAAACAAATAATTTTCAAATTGAGAACTTAAATTGTTATTATATTAGTTAATAGATTAATAAAACATATTAATATGAATATACTTTTTTCATGTGTTGAACGCTGAGAAACTGAACCCATGAAAAATCTATGGTCTACAGGAATTGTTTGTGACTATACTTTAAACCCCTTTCTAAACATTTTATACTGATAGTAGAGAGAAATTGAAAATACCCTTCAATTGCAGATATCAAGATAAAAATCCCTCATAAAAAAGCATCTGAACCCTATCTGGAATTATGAGGCTGAAATCAGGGTAAAGAAGGGGCATCTCCAAATTTAAAGTAGTCTACGGTCTTACGTAAGCCATAGATAATACACCTTCCAAAAATTAAAGCTCCACTTTTAGCTGTTAAAATAAATAAAGAACAGACAAGTACTTTTGAAAATAGGTTAATAAAACATATTAAAATGAATAATACTTCTTTTTATGTGTTGAAAGTTGAGTATGTCTAAGGAAAAATCTATAGTGTAATGGAATTTTTTGTAACCAAACTGTAACCCCCTTTCTAGACATTTTATATTGGCAGTGGAGGAAAATTCAGGGTGCTAGGATCTATAAAAATCAGTCATAAAAAAAGCATCTGAACCCTCTCATTCAAGAGAGGAAATTATGAAACGGAAATCGGGGCAAAGAGGGGACGTCTCCATATTTAAAGTAGCCCACAGTCTTACGAAATCCAAAATAAATCAAACATAAACCATGTTAAACTGTTAACTTGTATAAAAAACAAACAAGTACTTTTGAAATTGATATTCTAATAGATTAATAAAACATATTAAATATGACATATTAAGCATAACAGGGCTGAAAAGTTCAGGCTGACACATAGATGGGCTTCAATATTATTAAATCCATACGATTTTTAATTAGTTTCAACCTTCAAAAAGACAGGTGTATAAATTTGCTATTTGCTATATAACTTCACTAAAAATGGTATAACTCGCATACTAATAGTGCAACAGCTGTCAAATTTATACACGTGTCTTTTGAAGGTTAGGGCTAACTAAAAATCATATGGATTTAATACTGGTAGCGCCATCTATGTGTCAACCTATGAACTTTTCAGCCCATTTGTTACATATTAAAATGAATATACTTTTTTTTTCTTTTCAGAGAACCAGAAAACGAATGACATTGATTTTCATGATGATTTCATTGTTCAGCATTTGAGAAAATGTAAATATGACGCCGCAAGGACTTGCAAGAGCATTCACAACTCAGTCATCACGAGAAGTAAAAATGTCGAAGAATTCAGAAGCATCGAAGATGAGTATTTTTCATCAAAAAATTCCATAAAATTTATTCGTTTTCTGCCTAAAAGATGTCCGGATGGTTGTGCAGTGACGCTTTTGCAATTTGGTAATAAAATAATACAGTTTTAATTTGGGTGTTTTTACACAATTACATTTTTGTATTATTAAATTGTAATTTTAGTTTTTACATGTTATATTAATGATTAGTACTTTGAAATTTTAAGCATTCAAGTACAATTTCTAATATATAACTGCATTATTTATCAAATAGTTAATTCAATAAATTCGTGAAAAAAAAGTTAATTTTTCAAATGCTAATATAGTTAATCATATGAATTAATAAAGGAAATACGATTGTTGTTGTCATGTCCCTCATGGTAGGAGGGAAGAGGGGTGCAACTTCTGTTCTGATGGAGCACCCGTAGGTAAAACTCTGACTTCGGCTCCGTGACGCTCTGACAGTCATAGGAGATTGGGACCTATGGCTTAAAGTGGATTCCGAACCACTAACACCTATGCCAACGTCGGGACTTGAACCCGAAACCTGTGGCACCAAGCACTAGACACTCGGCCATTCAGGCCCTAGGAAATACAATTAATCAAGTAGATTGATTGAAGATTATAATAGATAATAAAATAATTAATAATAATTCCGATATTTGATCAATTCAATTGGAAATTCATTTAAAATGGATTTCCAATTGAATTTATCCAATGACTGAATGAATTTCCAATTGAATTTATCCAATGAATGAATGAATTTCCAATTGAATTTATCCAATGACTGAATGAATTTCCAATTGAATTTATCCAATGAATGAATGAATTTCCAATTGAATTTATCCAATGACTGAATGAATTTCCAATTGAATTTATCCAATGAATGAATGAATTTCCAATTGAATTTATCCAATGACTGAATGAATTTCCAATTGAATTTATCCAATGAATGAATGAATTTCCAATTGAATTTATCCAATGACTGAATGAATTTCCAATTGAATTTATCCAATGAATGAATGAATTTCCAATTGAATTTATCCAATGAATGAATGAATTTCCAATTGAATTTATCCAATGAATTTATGAATGAATTTCCAATTGAATTTAACCACTACAAAATGGCACCGCTGGGACTCGAACCCGAAACCTATGGCACCGAGCTCCAGAGCGCTAGACACTCGGCTATTCAGACCCTAGGAAATACAGTTAATCAAGTAGATTGATTGAAGATTATAATAAATAATAAAATAAATTACATTAATTCCAATGTTTGATCAATTCAATTGGCAAATCATTTAAAATGGATTTAAAAACATTGATGTTTTTATGTACATATTTATTATAGGTAAATGGGATCCGAATGAACTTGAGCTCATGGATTTTAAGAGGATGGCTATCATGTGCTACATACAACTCATGCGCGATCCCATGACTCAGATCAACGGAATCAAGGCCATTTTTGACTTCGAAGGAACCTCCTTTCGCCATTTCAGATATGCCACGCCTCTGAATCTGTTCTTGTACTACAACGTGGCTTTTGTAAGTTGCTTCTTAAATTATAATTCGGTGAAAATCTAGAATTCTGCCCCCTTTGTGCAAAATGCATCGCCAGGATGCCAAGTCGCCAAGTAAGCCTAATAATGAATGCACCAGGTAGTTTTGGCTGTAAAATGATATTACGCCAAAATCCTTCACTGGGACGCCAAATCGCCAAGTAAGCCTAATAATGAATGCACCAGGTAGTTTTGGCTGTAAAATGATATTACGCCAAAATCCTTCACTGGGACGCCAAATCGCCAAGTAAGCCTAATAATGAATGCACCAGGTAGTTTTGGCTGTAAAATGATATTACGCCAAAATCCTTCACTGGGACGCCAAATCGCCAAGTAAGCCTAATAATGAATGCACCAGGTAGTTTTAGCTGTAAAAAGATATTACGCCAAAATCCTTCACTGGGACGCCAAATCGCCAAGTAAGCCTAATAATGAATGCACCCGGTAGTTTTCACTGTACAATGATATTACGCCAAAATCCTTCACTGGGACGCCAAATCGCCAAGTAAATAAACAAAATGGCTGCCGAAGTTTGGTGTCGTTGTTGTTGCTGTTATCGTGTCCATGGATTTAAAATATATTTATCAAAGTGAGATCAAGTCAAAAGTCTTCACGATAGCGGCCGCTATCAATGGCGCCGCTTCACTATACAGGACTTCTCTTAAGTTGGCCTCGATTGGCACCCTACTCAATCGCAAAACATGGGGATTGAGTGCTGGGCACTCTAGAATGTGCTTAGGTGTTAGGAAAGTGTTGGGACAATTTCTGCTGGGGATGTATTCCCTGGTCTTGTGTGGGAGAATCTCCATCCCTCTGTAATTATTAGTTCTGAGTCTGCTAATAACTGATGTCAACTTCCTAGGGCCGTTGCAGTCCGTGATGAGTGGCTTCTTAAAGTTATGAGGAATGAGTCGGCTTTTTTTGGCAACTGCTGGTGTCATTGTAAAAACGCTATTTCGCCAAAAATCATTCCAAACATTGCTATTACGCCAACATTACTAGCCAGATAGCTATTACGTCAAAGTTCATTCCTTTAACGCTAAATATTATCACTATTCTGCCAAAATTTCAATCCTTGAAATGCTTTATAGCCATACTTTTCACTAAGCAAATTTTGTTTTTTAAATTGCTTTTACACTAAAAGTTAATACTTTATCACCCAAATTTTTATCACTAAAAAAATTTTATTCCATGAATAATTTTGCTCCAGATGCTATCGCCAAATGTTAAAAAATTCCTCTAGAGTATTGTAACCCTAAGGAAATTGGCGGAACATTAACGAAAAATTGCGGCGGGCCATAGTTGACCCATCCGTGCCTTATAGCATGGGGGAATTTTCTAATGAATAGGAAGAAAGATTTCCCCAGGGTGGAGCTCAAATTGAAAATGGAATAGAAAGAAAATATTTCTGCAGACTACTGTTGGTGGGACGGGAGACAACAACAGCCCTATACAAAATCATTTTTCATGAATTACTTTTAACATTTGTGGTCATATATGCATATACACTCATGTCCATAAATTAAGGATAATTCAGAATCACACAGAAATTGAACTCTAAAATAAAAATTTCACCTGTAGAATTAGCACACACATCTTGAAGAAGAATATACAAATTACAGGAAACCACCAGATGGTGCGGATAGTACGTCACAATGACGAGAGTGTAAGAGAGGGGTATATAAGGAATGGTGGCAAAGAAGTAAAATTGTTCACAAGCGCTTTAAAAGCCATACTCCATATTAACCGTCATACTAACCATGTTGTACTGTTTTTTGTAACTAGGTTCTTTTTTGAAATTTGCTCCAGAGAGTAAAAATCGCAATTTTTATTAATTATGTCAAACATATAGAATCATTTTTGCTCTTTGCCTTTTGTTTAACAAATAGACTTTACAAATGAGTCAAATTTGTTTTGCTTCTGTCTCTTTCTTTGCCTGAACTTCATTATCCTTAATTTATGAACATGAGTGTATATTGGTTATAATAGAGTGAACATTTTACTTTTACAAAGTATTGTACTATATTTTCCCCGATAAACAAATATTTTTAATGATAAAGAGGATTTACTGATGTTAGATTGAAATGGTACGTGCTGCGACAGATTATAAATGTCAAATCTGTGTAGACATACACAGTCCAGCCACATTAATGTGACCAACTGTCAAAAGGCAGAATAACCACCTTTGGCAGAGCGGACCGCTGCTACGTTTCTGCATTACACCAACGATTGAAATGCTTTCCGATGCCCTAGGGCATCCTTTATATACACTCCACTGCAATGAGCTGCCACCTGCCTTTTGTGATGGGTTATTTCACGTTGACGTCGAAAGTAGGTGGTGGTCACATTAATGGGACTGAGTGTGTATTTAGATTTACATTTAGATACACATTAGATTTAGAAATGTCAAATGTGACCGGTTCACATAATTGCTTTTATTAAGAAGGATTTACAGAACCGTGAGTATTATTCACACGATATAAAGAATTTTACTATAAAGAAAAAAAATATACAGTTTTTTTTTTTTTTTAATCTAAAATTATATTGAAATTTTAAAATTATATCCTTTTTTGTGGAATACTATTTTTACCAAATTAAAATCAATTTCTAGGATATTTCGTACTAAAATAAATAAAAAAACTTTCTTCGTTTCCAGTTTAAGAAGTAAATAATGAAGTAAATAATTTATGATTAAAATAAATTTGTGAATGAATCCTTTTTTTTCCCCACAGAACTGCATTCCAGGAAGGTACAAAGCAGTTCACGTCATTAATGAATCCTTTCTCCTGAAACCAGTGTGGCTCGTCTTCAAGCAGTTGATATCCGCCAAGTTATGGAGCCGAGTGAGTAAACTTTTTACTTTTAGGACATCCCCACATTAAATTATCTATCCACATCCCTTCTAGAAATGTCTGAAAATATCTTGAGAAATGTTCTTTCTTTCTAATGAAACACTTAGACAGCTTGGTCGCCTTAAGGCAGGGGTCTCCAAACTTTTTCAGCCTTAGGGCCACACTGTTTACTCCAACAAGTATGAAGGGCCAAAAACCGTTTTAATTTTTCTGCCATTATCTATAATTTCTAGACCAGTCGCCGAGTACGTGCTCTGAGCAAGCATACGCTTGCTAACTTAAAACTATCGTCTGTGAAAATCACAATTATATAAACCTCATTAGTACTTTTTTGCAAGGATACCCCGCGGTTTCATTCGCGTTAATTTACCTTTTCCGTTCCTGGGGGATTTTCAGGATAAAAAATTATATGTTGATTCAGGATATCTACATTCCAAACATCGATATGCATACATATGCGATAATCTTTACCTCAACATAACTACCGAGAATTTCACTAGTTTATAATGTTAGTGGGATTCATTTCAATTACTTGTTACGCTTAAATTTTCGGCGTATTATGCTTCTCATTAAGCTTTACCTAGCAAGTCAATAAAACCGAGTTATTATCATTCTCTGTTTTTTTATCCAACTTATTACAGCAACAATAAACTATTCACTGACGCGGGCTGGACTGATTACACTGGCGGGCCGGATTTGGCCCGCAGGCCGTAGTTTGGAGACCCCTGCCTTAGGGCGAGCGTTGCACAGACGTTACTCACTTTGCATTACCCAGGTGGCGCGTGTAACTTGAAGATAAGCCACGGACGCGGAATAACAATGCCCCCGCAACGCTCTACGGTCCTATTAGACCGAGACCTACGGTTTAAAGTGGATTCTGAACCACTACAAACGTCCACGTCACCGCCGGGACTCGAACCTGAAACCTGTGGTACCGAGCGCCAGAGCGCTAGCCACTGACCTTCAGGCCCACAGAAAATGTCTTTAGAAATGTATGAATGAAATAATAATTTGACTTGACGCGAAACTATTTTGTGATTTCCATATACACTCACTAGATGGCAGCACATCAGTCAGTAAATGTCTTTAGAAATGTATGTATGAAATAATAATTTGACTTGACGAAACTATTTTGTGATTTCCATATACACCACTAGATGGCAGCACATCAGTCAATAAATGTCGTTAGAAATGTAAGTATGAAATAATAATTTGACTTGACGCGAAACTGTTTTGTGATTTTCATATACACTCACTAGATGGCAGCACATCAGTAAGAAAATGTCATTAGAAATGCATGTATGAAATAATAATTTGACTTGATGCGAAACTATTTTGTGATTTCCACATACACTCACTAGATGGCAGCACATCAGTCAGAAAATGTCTTTAGAAATGTATGTATGAAATGATAATTTGACTTGACGCAAAGCTATTTTGTCATTTCCATATACAGTCACTAGATGGCAGCATATCAATCAGTAAATTTGACTAACTATACATGTAGTTGTGCTGCAGCAATAGACAGAAAATTTATTTGCCGAAGAAGGAACCTCCATTACATAGGACTGTGCCTGGAAACATCACAATAGTTCTTGATCTTATTGAATGCTGCTCTAAGAGACACCCAAAGGATAAACTATAGGAATTAGAGATCAAAACAATAAATTCCCTTTCGTCATACAATCCCATGACACTACACCAGGGATGGGCAAACTACGGCGCTCCGGAAGCTTCTATCCGGCCCGCGGATAGAATTTTAATTTGCCAGTTCGAGGCAAATTAAAAGAAATATAAAAATATTTTATTATATATCCAACTCCTTTTCTACTTTGATTAAATATTATTATTTTCTTCTTTTTTTCAAAGGACTGGTGATCTTTTTACTTTCTCTATTTTTGTTCTACAAACCGGAAATAGCAAGCACAGATAGCTTTCAATCGGCAAAGTGTTAAAAGCGAAAATTCTTTGTTAGTTATAGCTGTAGACTGGCACCAACAAGCTTTATCTTTTTCTCGGGGAGCAGACATATGGGAATCCAATATAGGTGAATTAGACCTCGCAGACTGAGGTGAATAGGTGCATAGGGGAATTAGACATTAAGCTCCAGCCAGCGGCTTTTTCTTTTGGCGTGAGTTCTAATATTTTTGATTGTGTATGGAAAGATTGCTGACATGTAGCATCACTGTGAATAGTGGTGAAATTATTAAAAGTATAGTGTAGCTAGCTAAGACCAAAACTGAATACCAAGTTGCAGAATTAAATGTCGACAGAAAAAAAGCTACTACTTTCACAAGATTAAGGATGAAGCACCAGAAAAATATGAACATTTCTGCTGATGGTGTTAAATAATACCAAAAATGTGACAACTGCCCTGATGTCGAGCTTTCTCCTCATCATGTCTTTGATTGCCCAGCTGTTGCAGCCGTCATGCATTGTCTGGACCATCCCTCGAAAGAGGATTTATACACCGACCTGGCAATGAACATAGCCAGTGTTATTCGGGAGCACCACGATATTTGATTCCCTCGTACACTTCAGAGTATACGATTACAACAACAACAGTAAACATCAATTAAATGGAGGGGGAATAATTTGTGTTTTTGTTATCCCTTGGAATAAAATAATGTTAAGTAATTAGTTTGTGTTTTTCATGCAAGCGCCATTTAAACATCTGCAGACCGTGAGTTCTCGACTTAGCCGTGATGACATTCTGTGATGATTTTGAAGAGTTTCTGTTTTGTATTTGAATGTTGTATGCCAGAAAACACAAGAAGGATCACGGGCCAACTGCGGTAGCTGCTAACTTTGTCACCCGGCCGTAAGACAGCAAACTGAACTTTAAATGTTTATTATTCAGAAATATTGTATTGTTACCCAATTAATCTATGCATTTTTATATTTTTTAAAGTGTTATACATTCTTAGTTTAATCTTTTTTTTTTTTTTTTGAAAAAATTTCAGTTTTCGCGTATTAGCATGCTTTCCAAACATTAAAAAGGATATATGTAAATGATACCTTTTTTTTTTTTTTTTAATTACAAGTATTCTAAGTTGTCCTACTTTTTACCGCCTGTCCCCCTTTTAAGGGCAATTCTGTTATGATATTTTTATAACAGAAATTTCATTACAAGAAATAATTAATATACTTTTAAAATATTTCTCTACAACTACTTCGTTAGCAATATAAATTGTTACTGATTCGTAAGGTTTTGTATTTCTGTTAAATTAAATGAAGATTAATCGATTTACAATATTTTCAAACCTTATTTCTTGGGTGGAAGTATGTTTCTAATAATATTCAAATACAGAAAATCTATAACTGCCAATTAATGCTACTGTGTCCAAAAATAAGAAAAATTTTCAATTTAAAATACCCGGGCCTAATGGAATTTCAATTTTATATCGTTTTTAGGTTGCTGGCACTGTCTTTGACATGTCTTTGAAATTTGACGTCAAAATATTCATTAGTGTTTGAGTTCCGTTTGGCTTTTTGTGAGACGCTAAAACTGATTCCGGCGATTTTTGAAATGTCTGAATTCATTGAGCAAAGAACTTGCATTCAATTTTGTTTGTGGAAACGTATAGAATGCTGCAGAAGACATTCGGTGAGCATTCCTATATCGGAAAGAAGTGTGTAGAAGTGGTAAAGACAGTTCAAAGAAGGCAGAGAACGCGTTGAAAAAGCGTTCTGGTCGACCCTCCACCTCAACCAACGAAGCTCACTTCCAAAAAATTAAAAGATTTAGTGATTGAAAACCATCGATTCGCAATTAGAGACCTTGCTGATGATGTTGGAATTTCAAAAGATCGGTCCATTCCATTTTGGGCTTCAAATGTGTCAAATCTCGATTGGCACCGAAAACATTCAATGCTCCAGCTCACACTGCATTGACTCTTTCGTGACTTTTTCGCCAAAATGAAACTCATAGCGTTACACAACCCCCGTGCGATTTCTGGCTATTCCCTAAACTCAAAGAACACCCGGGCCCACCGTTTTCAGTCGATTGAAGAGATTCAACGTGAATCGCCGCGCGCTTTGAAGGCCATCCCTGACGAATACTTTTAGCATACATTGAGGATTGATTAAAAGTTGGCATAAGTGCATTGTGTCCGAGGGGATTACTTTCAAGGTGATGAAATACATTTGGAAGAATAAATAAAGAGATTTAGAAAAAATTGGTCTTACTTTTTTGGACACAATAGTATCATACCTTTCAGAAATATATTTAGTTATAAATAAACTTGCACTAATTTTGTCTAAATATTTTTATTTTTAACACATGACTCAGCTTGAAAATTTTTTCAGGTACATTTTCACCCGAATGTTGCTAGCCTATTGGAATACTTTCCGAGATCGGCATTGCCGGTCGAATATGGCGGCGACCTCACCGACCTCGGCGACAAAGACTGGATCAGAAAAGCCAACAAGGAACACAGATCGAATTCCTTTGGAGGACAACCCAACTTCTACTAATATTTAGGACTGTTTTTAAATTCATACGGTCATCAGAATCACATAGAAATGCAGGGTGATAAAAGCCATTCGATGGGGATAAATAGGACACAAAACTATCACAAAAGAGGTGTGTTCGCGCCTACGAGCAAGGATACCCCTAGCGGCTAAAAAAGTGCATGTATGCGCCTGCGTGTGCAGAACTCTGAGTCCGTTTACTGCTGTGCCAGATCGGCAACAGTGAACAGCACAGCTGCGAGTGACTGTGACTGTTTAGTGAAATAAAGTTTTCATTGTGTTAGTGTGATTCAAAATATACAGTCAGCTTGAGTACAAGAGCATTTGTGAGTACTATTGGCGAGAACAAGGTGTAACAGGTGGGCAGAAAAGTTCGTAGGCTGACACATACATGAATTGGGCTTCGAATTGCTTTCGCATCCACCGTATTCTCCAGATCTGGCCCCCAGCGACTTTTTCCTGTTCTCAGACCTCAAGAGGATGCTCGCTGGACAGAAATTTTGCACCGAGGAAGAGGTAATCGCCGAAACTGAAGCCTATTTTGTGGCTAAAGACAAATCGTACTATAAAAATGGTATCGAAAAATTGTATGACCGCTATGATCATTGTATCGCCCTCGAAGGCAACTATATTGAATAATAAAATCAAATTATATAAAAAAAAATAAAAAAAAGAATTTTTCTATGCTAGCCTACGAAAGTTTCAGCCCACCTGGTAAACAAATTTATTACACATGCAATGGTACAAAAAAAAATTTGCAAACACATTGAACATGCATATAAAAGTCACTTCTTGAGTAAAGGACACATCACATGCGAAGAGAACATAATTCGGAAATTGATTCACTAAGAAAACATTGCAAAAATGTGACATGTCATGGATGATGTTCAGGCTGCAGTAATTGGGCTATTTAAAATTACCGGATGGTATAAATGTTGAATACATAGCATGCATACTTATAAAATAGCAGGCTATAACTCTAAGCACGCATATGCATATCTCTGCCATAATAAATTTACATTGAAGTAATACCTATATGTGCATACCTCTACCATAATAACTAAACACAATAGCAATACCTATATGTATTCATAGAGCAATATCTAAAGTATGCATAGTTGCATTACCATAAGAATGCGTAGTAGCAATATCTATAAGAATTCATAATAGCAATACCTATAAATATTCATACTAGAACTTAGTAGCAATGCCTATAGAGCAATATCAAGTCTAGTTAACCAATATCTCAATATCAAATCTTAGTGAGTAGCAATATCTCAATATCAAATCTTAGTTAGTAGCAATATCAATATCTATATATGCTTAGTAGAAATATCTAAAGAGTATCCCCAAATTCATGCAAGATTTTAATTCCTAAACATCGTAAATGCATCTTTAAAGTTGGTGTTCGAAGGGAATGAGTAAACCAAATTGTTTTTTAAAACAGATGCTCTTGTACCCTTTATTAAGACATTACTTCCTGTATGAATTTTGGGACACCTCATATAAGTAATTAATAACATAACAGCAATATAAATACACAAGTGGCAATACCTATAAGTATTCAAGTAAACATAGTACTATACAAGTATACATAATAGTACTATTTGTAGGTATATTAATATCGTACTAGCAATAGTAACAATGCCTATATGTATGCCTAATATATACACTGAAGTGACAAAAGTCATGGGATAGCAATATGCAAATTTTCAGATGGCAGTAGCATCGCGTAGAACAGGTACAAATGCGCAGTGCTTTCGCAGAGCTTTCATTTCTGTTCAAGTTATTCATGTGAAGAGGTTTTGATGTGATGATGACCGCACGACGGGAATTAACAGACTTTGAACGCGGAATGTTAGTTGGAGCTAGACGCATGGGTCATGCCATTTCGAAATCGTTAGGAATTCAACATTCCCAGATCCACTGTGTCAAGAGTGTGCCGAGAGTATGAAATTTCAGGCACAACATCCCACCATGGACAGCGCAGTGGTCGACCGCCTGCACTTAACGACCGAGACCGGCGACGTCTGCAAAGAGTCGTAAATTCTAACAGACAAGCAACACTGCGTCAAATAACCGCAGAAATCAATGTGGGACGTACAAGGGACTTGTCTGTTAGAACTATGAGGAGAAATTTGGCTTTCTTGGGCTATTCCAATAGAAGACCGACTCGAGTGCCTTTATTGACAGAACGACATCGCTTGCAGCGACTCTCGTGGGCACGTGAGCATATCGGTTGGTCCCTAGATGAATGGAAAACCGTGGCCTGGTCCGATGAGTCACGATTTCAGTTGGTAAGAGCTGATGGTAGGGTTCGAGTGTGACGCAGACCCCACGAAGCCATGGACCCAAACTGTCAACAAGGCACTGTTCAAGCTGGTGGTGGCTCCGTAATGGTGTGGGCTGTTTTTTCATGGCATGGACTTGGTCCTCTTGTGTGACTGGACCGAACATTGACTGGAAATGCTTATGTTCAGCTACTTGGAGATCACTTGCAGCCATTCATGGACTTCATGTACCCAAACAACGATGGGATTTTTATGGATGACAATGCGCCATGTCACCGGGCCACAACTGTTCGCGATTGGTTTGAAGAACATTCTGGACAATTTCAACGAATGATCTGGCCACCTAGATCGCCCGACATGAATCCCATCGAGCATTTATGGGACATCATCGAGAGGTCTGTTCGTGCCCAAAATCCTGCACCATCAACGCTTTCACAATTATGGACGTCTATCGAGACAGCATGGCTCAATATTCCTGCAGAAGACTTCCAACGACTTGTTGAGTCCATGCCACGTCGAGTTGCTGCACTTCGCCGGGCGAAAGGAGGGCCGACACGATATTAAGAGGTATCCCATGACTTTTGTCACTTCAGTGTATATAGTACATAGCAGCAGTATCAAAGTAAAAGAATATGTTTTAGTTTTCCTTTTTAAATTAAATGTTTTTGGGTCTATACAAACTTGAAAGGGAAGTAGGGAACATGGCCAGGAATCATCACATACACTCAAGAGGCAAAACATTATGACCACCCCTACATTTTGCAATGAACTCGCCTGGATGACGTGGAAGGCACGTGATCAGGTGTAAATGGTATTTAACTGGTATTAAGTGGTGGTATTAATCCATGCCAAGGCGGGTTGAAGCTGTGCTGCGCGCCAAAGGTGGGCCAACTCGTTATTGACAGGTGGTCATAATGTTTTGGCTCTTGAGTGTAAATGGGCACTGCCAGAAAAGCTATCTGTTGGCCAAAAAGAGACTTAAAAGCATGGCAAGTATACAAAAGTACAGTAGAGCATTTTTTTTTTTTTGTTCCACCTAAAAGTTCGATGGTAAATAGAAGCAAAAATTAAAGTAGAATGCAGACAGTACATAGAAACTGATTTGTGCATGAAATCGAAACGAATGCTGTTACATTGGCCAGTCTTGGGTCTACAGAATTTCCGTTAGTCCTATTATTGGATCAACGATAATGACCTTTCGAAAAGATGACGAGAGGTTTATGAGTTTGTAGTTAGTTACTCAACAGGATAAAAGTTTGATTTTGAAATTATTATTGTGAAATATTAATTTATTTCAATACTTTTCCAAAACTGTATTTCTTTTGAAAAAACTTTGATTTAAAGTGAATTAAAATTAAAAATTGACGTCAAACAGACAATTTGACGATGACACATTTTCTGTTATCCAAATCTGATTAGGAAGTTTTCAATATGATGACATCCAGAATTCAAATTAGAGTGTTGATAACATAATACGGTTTAAAGCACAAAAAAAAAAATCTAGCGGACATTTGTTTTCTATGACGTTATTACATATTTTCAATGAAAAATAAAAAAACACAACGAGATAGGATGTCTGGCAATTTTTACTTCGAAATAAAGTTGCCTTCCTACAAATCCTCTTACATAAATTCAAACTGTTTCTTTCACACGAATGGAATATTTCATATAAAATATCCGGCAAATTAGACTGTCCACAAAATTTATCCGATTTAAAAAATTCTTAAAGATTTTAATTTGAATACACCTTTCTTTCTGAATACAGTTGTACCCTACTAATTATTTTTAATAGACTTTCGAATTCAACAAGACAAACCGTAATTTTTCCCTCATATCCATGTTGTCCAAATCGAGCCTCTAATGAATGTGTTGACAGAAAAACAGCTACTACTCTCACAAGATTAAGGATGAAGCCCCACAAAAATATGAAAATTTCTACTGATGGCGTTAAAAAATGGTAAAAAATGTGACAACTGCCCTGATGTCTCATCATGTCTTTGAATGCTCAGCTGTCATGCATTGCCTGGACCATCCCTCGGAAGAGGATTTATACTCCGAGCTGGCAATCAGCATAGCCAATATTATTCAGGAGCACCACGATATTTGTTTTTCTTGTACTCTTCGGAGGATACGACAACAACAACAATGAATGTGTTTGAAATTTTCCTAATAAAATATACTTTGCATTATATGTTTCACAAATATTTATTAAGGAATTTGTAGTGATGAGGAGAAAATGAGAGTCTTTAGTAAGCTACCATCTTTACCAAGATGTCCCAAAGCCAATCTTTAAAGCTTTTTAAAAACAACGCATTTTTATCACTAATATTTTTCTAAAGTCATCTGCAAAAGTTTGCTAAAGCATTTGCAATTTGCACAAATCCTTATTGAATTTCAAATCTTTTGAGTAATTTGAACCATTTCCTATTTTCCACCATTTTAATTTAAAAAATCAATAAATACTGCTGTATTACAACTTGTTCCGTTAATTTACACTTTAAAATAGTTATGTTTCTGTTTCAAGAAATAGATTTAAAGATAAAACATCTTGTGTCACAAATGAAGATGGATAAAGACCTCTTTGTGATAATTTAGATGCAATTTTCACAACTCAAATTCATAAATAATTTTTAAAGTTTGAATACTTGACAAATAAACTTTTGAAAAGTCATTTGGATTGGAGAAATAAAGAATGTGGTTTTCTGTTGTTTGTTTCATCTATTTTCAATTATATTTATTACGACCACAGTGTAGAAATAAAAAGAATACTTTTTTCTGATTGAACTTGATTGTAAATGCAGCGTTTTAAGTTAACATTACACATATTAGTAACACATATCTATATTTATTGTATTGCTGTCTCATATTAAGTACAAAACAGTATAATTGAGTTCTTTTAAAAGGTTTAAAACTGTTAGAGTATTTGAATACAATACATCTCCGAAATTTTTTTTTTTTTATTACCATTAAGGTTTTTTTGTTCTAATGCAGCTGCCAAACACTTAGACAATTGTCTTCGATGCCTTAAGGTAAGCGCTGCACCGACGTGACTCACTTAGCACTACCCAGGAGGTGCATGTAGCCTGATGATAAGCTACGGACGCGGAGTAACACTACCTCTGCAAAGCTCTACGATCCTGTTTGACCGAGACCTACGGTTTAAAGTGGATTCTGAACCAATCACAAACATCCATGGCCCCGCCGGGACTCGAATATGAACCCCGTGGTACCGACACCAGAGTGCTAGCCACTCGATCATTCAGGCCCTTTATTGCCATTAATGCAATTAGATATATTCAGAATATCTTCCTGTTATTATAAACACTCGAATAAGATTGATAGCTTCACAAACACAATTAGCAGCTGTATCACTAATCACACCAGATTTATATGGAATAATAGGAGGATTTAAGATTAGTTAAGTAAAAGGAAAACGTTTTTTTTTTTTCTTCTTCTAATGCAGCTGACAAATAGACCGTGATCTTTCGCCATAAGGGCTGCACCGATGTTACTCCCTTTGCATTACCCAGTGGGTGCGTGTCACTTGAAGATAAGCCACGGACGCGGAGTAACAATGGCCCCGCAACGCTCTGCGATCCTATTAGGACTGGGACCTACGGTTTAAAATGGATTCCGAACCACTACAAACACCCATGGCAAAGCCGGTATTTGAACCCGATACATGTGGTACCGAACGCCAAAGCGCTAGCCATTCGGCCATCATGCCCCGCTTTTTTTTAATATTCATTAAGTAATTTAAACTTTTTCTTTAAATATGATATATGATTATTATTGTCAAAATTAATTTTATCATTAAAAGGGTTAGATGATTTTTTTAAGATAAACAGAATGAATCAAAATTACGACATCAGTAAGAAAGGGGACTGGTGGCCGAATGGCTCGGTGCTCGGTGAAACAGGCTCAGAGTTCGCGTCCCGGCGGTGCCATGGATGTTTGTGAGTGGTTCAGAATCCACTTTAAACCGTAGGTCCCGGTCTCATAGGATCGCAGAGCGTTGTAGGGGTAGTGTGACTAGACGTATCCTATATTCAAGCTAAACGTATCCCCTGGGTAGTACTCAATGAGAAGCGGTGCAGCCCTTGCTTATGGCATAAAGATTAACTGTGCCTGAGTCCTGAGGCTTAATTCTCTGGCGGCTTTGTAGTAGACACTATTTCAAAAAACGGAGAGTCGATCTCACCCGAGTCGGGCATATTTCCTTTTGCTACCTTATTCAGCATGGGCCTGAATGGCCGAGTGGCTGGCGCTCTGGGGCTCGGTACCACAGGTTTCGGGTTCGAGTCCCGGTGGTGCCATGGATGTTTGTAGTGGTTCGTAATCCTCTTTAAATTGTAGGTCCCGGTCTAATAGGATCGTAGAGCGTTGCGGGGGCATTGTTACTCCGCGTCCGTGGCTTATTTTCAAGTGACACGCGCCCCCTGGGTAGTGCAAAGTGAGTAACGTCTGTGCAGCGCTTGCCTTAAGCCATCCAAGACGTTCATGTCTAAGTGTTTGCCAGCGGAATTAGAAAAAGAAAAACTTATTCAGTATTTCAATTGTAAACATGTGCTTTAATTTTATAAAAATAAAAAGGATAGTAGGATAATCAATGTCACATCGTTTTAAACCCTACGTTATTTTTTTCAGAATACATTTTTCTTAATTAGTATCCAATAGGATTGTTGTTGTTGTTGTCGTGTCCCTCATGGTAGGAGGGGAGAGGGGTGCAGCTTCTGTTCTGATGGAGCACCCGTAGGTAGAAGTCTGACATTCTGCAGCCATAGGAGACTGGGACCTACGCCTTAAAGTGGATTCCGAACCACTACAAACATCCATGGCACCGCCGGGACTCGAACCCGAAACCTGTGGCACCGAGCGCCAGGGCGCTAAACACTCGGCCATTCAGGCCCCATCCAATAGGATTGATGCATTTTTTTGCATAGCATTTCAATGCTGTTCTTTTTCTTGACCTGATGGCCAATTGGCTAGCTCTCTGGACTTTGGTATCACAGGTTTCAGGTTCAAATCCTGTCGGTGGAAGGGATGTTTGCGAGTGGTTCGGAATCCACGTTCAACTGTAGGTCCCGATCTAAATAGCCTAGAGTGCGCAAAAAATGACAGTAGAACGACAAACCTAAACCTAAAGCCTATAGCTGATGGTAGTATATATTCATCATAAGTAAAATTATATGATTCAAATAACTTTCATTGCATTTAATATTTTCAAAAAGATATTTTGATCTAAAACTTTAATACTTAAGTTTAAGATATTTATAATTCCAAGGAACTATTCAAGTACCTTCCGTCATAAGATAATTCTGAAGTTTTTCGATTACAAGTGATGTGCAGCTTTTTTACCTTTTGCGTTTATACAGTATCTGCCACCCCTTCAACCGAGGATCGAAGAAAGAGATAGTGTTATCCTTTAGTAGTTTCTGTACCTAGTGAAAAAAATATTTGCCAATACTTGAAACGTTTGTGAAAAACTTATCTGTTTTCCAAAAAGAAATTGATATCGAATTTTTTATGAAACAGAACAATTTGCAGGCATATTTCAAGAAGGAAATATAGCTTGTTTCGGAAGCATAAAAATTATAGAAACATGAAACGTTTCAGAGAAGAAGTTGTTTTGATTTTTATTGCATGTGCTTCATTTGCACATTGTGGAAGTGTACCAAACAATAATGGTGAAAATCAAACCGATTTTGATTCAATGAATTTAAACAAGCAACTTGCTGGTGAGTACAATTTTTATTTCCTTTAGAGTACATAGTACTACAAAGAGTACATAGTATTATATATTAGCATGTACACTATGTACTTAGTACTATTAGAGATAGTACATAGTACTTTTAAAGTTCATAGTACGTAGGATATAGTACTATAAAGAGATGTAATGTTTAGAGAACAAGCAAGGAGTTACATTAAGAGATTCAATTTAATATCTGGCAGTAAAGTATCCTGATTTTTCAGGATTTATGATTTCCTCTACATTAAAATTAGAAACTTTTAATAGACATCAATAAATATGAAGTTTAAAGGACAATAAATACCGATGCTTTCAATTGAATTTCATATATTTAAATTATATATATATATATATCTGTTAAAATAATAACGACTGTATTAATTTTTTAAATAAATTTATTAAATTTCAAATTCTTTCTATTAAGAATTATAATTTTTCATATTATTAAAATAGCATAAATTTTTCCGCTTTACATATGTTAAGACTGAAATAGAAAAGAATATTCGAAATGTAAGTAAAACTATTTTAAAATAACGTTGCTTAAGTTACATAAATAAATATGTCTTTTGTGTCAAAATCATCTTCTTTAAAAACGTCGAAACCATTCTATTCTATTTATTCCATTCGTTTTCCATGAAGCGTGATCAAGAAAGAGGTGCATTTCTGTGGCATATTTTTGCAATAAAATAATGTAACAAAACTTCCTGCAAGTGGGGTTTGTTTGGAATATAATTTCACATTTTAAATCGAGTAAAAGTATTACTTGTTTACACTTATAATAAACAAGTAATATATAAAAAAAAAAATTTTAAAGTCAATTCCTCTTTTTTTTCACTATATCGCAGAAAGTCCTTTATAAATAATTTTCATTTATCTGGGGCCATCTATTGGTAGATACATGCAACTTAAATCTAAAAAAACTAAAATTAATGAATTAAATTTAATGAATGAATTAATATTTGAAAAAACTGTATTAACATCAGGTGTCATCCCCTACAAGTTCAAAAAAAATGTATTTGAAGTGGAGTGGATGAAAAAAAATATTTTATGAACGATTGAAAATGTGAACAAGATATATATAGGGAGAGTGTGAGCTAATAGAAGGAATTGGACAAATTAAAATAAAGAGGAAAGCTTACTGTTGCCAAATACAAGCCACCTTTAACAAATTCAAGTCGTAGCAGTAATGGCATGTATGAGAAAAAACAGACGGAGTCCTATTTGTACACCCTATATATAGGAATAGTTAGTGTTATGATTCCATTATGGAACCTGATGGCCGAGTGGCCAGCGCTCTGTCCCTCGTTGCCACAGGTTTCGGGTTCGAGTCCCGGCGGTGCCATGGATGTTTGTAGGGGTTCGGAATCCACTTTAAACTGTAGGTCCCGGTCTAATAGGATCGTAGAGCGTTGCGGGGGCATTGTTACTCCTCATCCTTGGCTTATCTTCAAGTTACACGCGATCGCTGGTTAGTGTAAAGTGAATTTTTTATAAAACAGAACAATTTGCAGGCATATTTCAGCTAGGAAATATAGTTTGTTTTGGGAACATTATAGAAATATGAGACGTTTCAGAGAAGAAGTTGTTTTGTTTGTTATTGTATGTGTTTCATTTGCACATTGTGGAAGTGTACCAAACAATAATGTTGAAAATCAAACCGATACTGAATCATTGATTTTAAACAAGCAATTTTCTGGTGAGTAGAATTTTTATTTTATTTATAGAATGTAGTACTACAAAGAGTACATAGTATTTTAGAGTACGTACTAGTATTATGTATTAGGATGTACACTATGTACTTAGTACTTTTAGAGATAGTACATACTACATAGTACTTTTAAAGTACATAGGTTATAGTACTATAAAGAGATTTAACGTTTAGAGAACAAGCAAGGAATTACATTAAGAGATTCAATTTAATATCTGTTTTTTTCAGGATTTATAATTTCCTCCACATTAAAATTAGAAACTTTTAATAGGCATCAATAGACATGACGTTTAAAAGATTTTGATCAGAATGAATACCGATGCTGTGCAGCGCTTGCCGTAAGGCATCCAAGACCAAGATGTCTGAGTGTTTGCCAGCTGCACTGGAACAAAAAAAAATGATTTCATTATGGAACCTGATGGCCGAGTGGCTAGCGCTCTGATGCTGGCTCGGTACTACAGTTTTTGGGTTCGAGTCCCGGGGTTAATTTTCAATTTCCCACTGAATGCTAGAATTATGTGAAATTTTATACAATTTACGATATCTTTACAGATTGCGATTGTGGCCTGACTTCCTACTCCTGCGTCATGGACTCAGTTAAAGGCAAACTCTGTGAATGTCATCCAGGATACTTCGAAGTGAATGGCTATTGCACGGGTACTTATTGAACTTTTCAAACCAAAACACTGGCTCTTTTTTTTTAATTGTAAATACGAATTGAGCATAGTTAAACGTTTCTTATTGGGATTCATATTGAAACAATGTGAATTTTATTTTTGTTCGCCATCACATAGAAGTTAGAATGCCTAGCCTTTAGAAATAACCTACTCAATTAGATTTCAAATGTTTTTTATTTAAATATTTTACAATGAATAATAAGAAACTTATTACTGTAAGACTCAGTAAGTTCTCTATTTTCCAAATATTAATAATCTGTCAAGTTTGTAATAGGTATCTTATTTAAAAACAAAACACTTAATATTCTATACATTTCGTAATGAAATATTAAATTTAAAACATGATATTTAAATTTATAACAACTAAAACAATATTTGAAATATTTCTTTCGTTGTTTTTATTAATACAATCTCTGCATTGATATATTTGTGATTTTTGAATGTAAAATGTTTTGTTGTAACATATGGCTTTATTGGAAACAATCCATTACAATGAGGATCCCACGCAAAGTAGAAACAAGCAGAACAAAGCAAACGTACAGATACTAAGTCTGCCTCACTCACCACAAAAAATCAAAAGGGGAGAGGGTAAATAAAGAGGGTGGGCATTTTATTTTAGTCCATGAGGCCCCTGGCTCACCAAATACAACTGCAAGACTTTTCACTGGTGCTGAGCCTCGCTGTTCAGTGCTGGACATTTCAAAAGGTGTTCTGTATTCCGGCTCTACATATTGGGCAAATGTTCAAAGCGAGGACACCTATCCTGTTTAGGTGTTCTGTAAGACAATCGTATACTGTTCTTAATCGAAAGTTAGTAACTGCCTCCTTACGTGATCTAATGTTAAAGATTTTCCTGCTGGTAAAATAGAAAGTAAATGTGTTAATCGTCAACAACTACACTCATGCAATTCTAAAAGCTGCCTTCAATGGCAGCTAAAAAAATACACCTTAAAATTAAAATAACGTAAGACATATTATTCTTGATAAAAAAAAATGATAACATGATTATTTTTGACGTCGATATAACCAAGGAAAAGTCGACTTTATTTAACTAATACAATTTTTCTACATACATCTTCCATTTATGTAATGTCTCATAGCAATATAACTGGAAACATCTGTTTCCAACTTTAAAAAGCCACTTCCCAATTAAAAATTTACATATACTTACTTCTATTAGTTTGTTATATTCTACTAGCAGACCCCGGCACCGTAGTAGAACCCCTGCCAAAAAATGCATTGTAGAAAATGACATATCGCGAATTTATTCTCCGTGTTCCAATAGATGTGCATACTCATTGTCATGAATATCGTTTGAAAGGTAAATTTCATCAAAATCGGTGAAGACGTTTAGGAGGAGTTCAGTGATAAACACACGCACAGAAGAACCCGATTGCAGCGCTACCTACGGGGACCAACTGTGAATCTAAACCATCCAGGGACCCACTCAAACACACACAAAGATTTCATCAAAATCGGTCCAACTCTTTAGGAGGAATTCAGTGACAAACACATGTATAGAACAATTATATTTATAAAGATAGTCACATCTATAATTGTAGGTAGACGGAAATCTAATCCAGTACAGAAGTGAAACCTATCAAGTCAAGTTCAAACAAAAATGTAACAAAACATTAGGCATTACAACCGATGTTTAGTTGGTTAAAACAAATAAATTAACAGGATTAAAAGATGGCAATATTTAATACGATAAGTTTTTATAAATCCCCTTCTATTTCAACTTCTATGTTACAAATTATTTGGCTCAATTTAGCCAAAATCAAAAAAAAAATTTACAGCACTTAACTATCTACTTATTTTTTAAAGTATGTTCTTTTTGCAAGTGTTTATAGTTTAATTTTAAGGAAAATTCGAAGCATTTAATTAATTTATTTATCTTTATATTTTAAAATTTTCTAAATTTACTTTTAGAATTATCTGAAATATAATTGTTTATGCAATATGCTATTTTTTATAGGTTGCTCCTGTGGGGAAAATTCGTTCGGATGTTTCGCTAGCATGTACACAGCTAGAATGTGCCTCTGTCATCGCGGATATACCAGCTTCACTGGATACTGCGTAGGTAATATAACTAACATTTCCTATGAAATATTGATTCATATACAGCTAACATAAATACAGCGCCATTAAGTTTTTTCTGTATTATTATTATTTATGTGATGATCATTTTGAATACAAGAGTTTTCAATTACTGAATTTCAATTATTATATGTTCCATTAATTTCGCAATAGGTATTTAATTTTAAACAGAAAATTTAATATTCTATACATTTCGTATTGAAATAATAAATTTTAAACATAATGTTTTAAAACTAAAATAAGTTTTAAAATATTTTATTCACAATTAACCCATATTTATTCATTGATACTACATGTACTAATTGATATACACTCATGTCCATAAATTAAGGATAATTCAGAATCACACAGAAATTGAACTCTAAAATAAACATTTCTCCTGTAGAATTATCACACACATCTTGAAGAAGAATATGCAAATTGCAGGAAACCACCAGATGGCGCGGATAGTACGTCACAATAACGAGAGTGTAAGAGAGGGGTATATAAGGAATGGTGGCAAAGAAGTAAAATTGTTCACAAGCGCTTTAAAAGCCTTTAAGTGCAATAGCCGCATAGTTATGGCACAAAGGAAGCATTTGGATGATTTTTTACGTGGTAGAATTATCGGACGACAGGAATGTGGACGTACCCACCTGGAAGTATCCGAGGAACTTGGAATCGCCCAGAGTGTCATCTCCAGGCTTTAGCAACGATTCCAAGATGATGTTAATGTGAGTAGATGTTCAGCATAGGTCGCCCCGAGTTACAACGCCGAATGAGGACCATTTTAGCAGTGACTGCCAAAAGAAACAGATGGAGCACAGCATCAGACCTGTCTCGTCAGATTAACTCTTCAGCTACCGGTGCGACAGTTTCAGTAAGGCAGACCGCAACAGACGCTTAGGGCACATTGGTCTATATGCTCGTGATGTGTTCCACTTACCGTTCGCCTGCGATTAACCTGAGTAGAGAGCATGCATTGCGGACACCGCAACAGTGGTCTGGTGTGATGTTTTCCGACGAGTCCAGGTTTGTTTGCAGTCTCTCGCCGGACTTTCATATGGAGAGCGCCAGGTACCCGTTACCACCAAGAGAACACCATTGAACGACACCGTTATGGTGGTGCAGGATGGCTCGTTTGGGGAGGAATTATTCTTGTTCCAGAATTGACCGTCCTCACCGTGCAAACATTGTAGCCGGAATGCCTGGGTGCTGAATTGTTTATGGATATCACCCGTGCAAACATTGTAGACGAATGATTGGCCAGAATAGCATCACCGGACTTGAATCCAATAGAGCATGTGTGGATATGCTTTGGCCGACGAATTGCAGCCCGTTAACCCTCCCACCTGTCAACCGGCACTTCGGAGGGCATTGCTTGATGAGTGGTGTAATATTCCCCCAAGATCAGATTGATAATTTGATACTCAGCATGCCTAGGCGTTGTAAGGCCTGTATTGCATCGTGCGGGAGACATACTCCATATTAACCATCATACTAACCATGTTATACTGTTTTTGTAAATAGGTTCTTTTTGAAATTTGCTCAGGGAGTAAAAATCGCAATTTTTATTAATTATGTCAAACATATAGCATCTTTTTTGCTCTTTACCTTTTTGTTTAATAAATAGATTTTGCAAATAAGTCAAATTTGTTTTTGCTTCTGTCTCTTTCTTTTGCCTGAACTTCATTATCCTTAATTTATGGACATGAGGTGTGTATTACATCATGCGGATTTTTAAATTCTTAATTTGAATTATACATGTATTTTTAACCTTGGAAATTGTACACTAAAAAGTTTTCTTTGTGGTTATTTGGAAGCAAAAATTTAAGTAACTACGACTGTAATTAATTTATTGTTAAATTGGCGAAATTTGATCATTTTTCCATATTTTTAAACAACACCAATCTGCTTTACCTATTTTTTCAAACAAATTTTTACTACATTTATTTGCATTTATTTTAAATATTCCAATTAATTTTAATTATTATAAATATTTCAATGCTCTTTTATTAATCAGTTTCTATTTGAATTCTATAAGTATTTCAGACATTCTATTCTTTGCTTCTTCTAGAATGTTTCTTTGGTGGTGACAATTCGTACGCACATGCGTCATAGATTCGCTTAGGGGCAAAGTGTGTCACTGTCATCCTGATTTGTTGAAATCGACGGACACTGCTTGGGTAAGATGATTGAAATTTCGTGTGAAAATTGATTGACGCAAAGTTTCTATTAATCACTCCTTTTTTTTCATTGATTGAAAACGATTTTTGGCCATTTAAACATTAAACATTAATGATTACTGAATATTTAGGATTTATTGAAAGTCTGTAATAATTAATTTTTTCATTGGTTGAAAAAATCTATTCATGACCATTTAACATTAAAATTTATGATTACTTAATATATTTATGACAATTTTTAGTTCTTAAGGTTTTCATATGTTTGTTGTTTATTACTCATGAAATGCCATTTTTGATGTGGAAATGTGCAGTTTTAGTGAAGATCTATTTTTTTAAAAGTGAATCAAAATCTCTATCAAAGTTCTTTTCTTGATGGCAGTATATCAACGTTTTGTTGCTTCCCATAATTCCACAGAGGGCTGGAATCCATTGGAAAGAAAATTCTGTGTACCAGTGTCTTCAGCAAAGCTTACAGTCCAAGATTCTTTGAGCTATTTTGATTAATCAAAAGGTTTTGAAGTGCTCCCTTGGGTTGGATGAACAGACTGCTTTTATAAAGGGGGGGCTACGAATCTGCAGTTGTTGGAAATTCTATAGCAGATTTAGTGTTAACCAGAATTACTAGGTGGAATTTAATTTTTAATTTAATTTAAAAACATATTATTAATGACTTTGCTTTAGCAATGGATTCCGGTCTTAGCCCTCGTGTGCACAAGATGACCGTAGAGCAACAAGTCAAACTTTCCTTTTATCAAGGTTCCTTTCTTTTAGCCTATATGTCAGTTTTTTTCGTTGTCCATAATTCCACAGTGGGCTGAAATCCATTGAAATTATATTCTGTGTGCCAGTGTCTTAAGCAAAGGCCTCCAGTTCAAGATTCTTTGGGAGCAATTTTTATTATTCAAAAGGGTTTGAAGTGCAATCTTGGAGCCAGACAATATGACTGCTTTTACACAGTCCAGTCACATTAATGTGACCACCCCTACTTTCGACGTCAACGGAAATAACCAGTGCCAAAAGGCAGGTAGCAGCCCATTGCAGTGGGAGGGTATATAAAGAA
Organism: Caerostris darwini; assembly: GCA_021605075.1. Lineage (NCBI taxonomy): Eukaryota > Metazoa > Arthropoda > Arachnida > Araneae > Araneidae > Caerostris > Caerostris darwini. The sequence goes on from BPLQ01015531.1 coordinate 64,077, forward strand.
TACCACTTAATACCACACTCCACTTAAAGCCAGAATATACGAGAGTGTCTATTCTGGTTTTTGACAGGTGGTCACATTAATGTGACTGGACTGTGTATAAAGAAGTGGCTGCGAATCGACAGTTGTTGGCAAAGCTGTAGCAGAATTAGTGTTAACCAGGGAGCACCACGAGGAATTTGATTTAAAAAAAAAAATTATTAATGATTTTGTTTTTAGCCTTATTTTAATTTTTTTATTATTATTTTAAAGAAAATTTGTTGAAAACTATAATTTTTTTATAAATTACCTTTTGGGTAAGTTACACAAAATAAATCCGCGTATTCTTCTCTAAAATTATAATTCTTTTTAGATCCCAATAGTACTGAGAAGCCAATGACGAAGAGTTACACATCGACTCAAAAGGTGAATTCAAAATTTTACAATTTGAAACAGATTTCATTTATTTATTTTGTTTAATTTATTATGCTATTATTTCTAGTGAGCAATATAACTATTAAGCACACAAAATTTAGAATTGGCAAAACTTATAATTTAATATAGATAACTCGCCTCTGTTTTGTAAGTAAAAGTTAAAACAAGTTATATAAAAAGTTTAAAGTCAATTCCTACTTTTTTTCACACAATGTTGCAGAAAGTCCTTTTTATAAATAATTTTCATTCCTTTTTTTAAGTTTATCTAGCACCAACTATTGGTAGATATATGCAACTTACAGCTAAAAAAACTATAATTAATTAATTAAATTTAATTACTGAATTAATATTTGCAAAAACTGTATTAACAACCAATGTCATCCACTACAAGTTAAAAAAAATTGTATATTAACTTGAGTAGATGAATAAAAAGTATTTTAATAACGATTGAAAATTTGAACAAGATACATATAATGAGAGTGTAACCTAATAGAAGGAATTGAATAATATGGCAAATTTATTAATTAACTTTTTTTTATCCTGACGTATTTCAGAAGAATTATAATAATATTAGAGGTGTTAATACACAGTAAAATAAATTATGAATGCCATTTTATGACTCAACTATTTT